>JAQPPZ010013923.1:0-72426 GCA_028583015.1 Wollemia nobilis
AAGGAAATACTAATGCGATGCATTCAAAATCAAAACAAACGCTTAAGTCCTATAACGTGAAATGCATGAAATGAAAGAGATGAATTGAAATGAGATAAAAGAAAGTATAGAAAGCACAACCCTTTTTATTTAACTCTCTTAATATCAGTTACAAAGACTCCTCCTCCCTTTTCAGGGGCTAGGAGCGTTAAATGAGTTTTGGTTACAATCATGACTTAGTGTTCCTCCTTTCGCATGCCCACATGTAAAATGGGCGGGCCAAAGTGTTGCCATCGCTGGTGTTGATGAATCCTTGATCCTTGCTACTCCTCCTATGTTCAAAAAAACAACAAATCATTAGTAGCACCTGTGACAAAAGATAAGGCATTTGATCCTAAAAACCAACGGAGGATGCATGCATAAGATTAGCTAAATCGATAAATAAAATGACTCCAAATAACCTACAAATTTGAAAGAAACCAAAGAACATCATCAGAAGGTCACTACAAATGAAACAGTCAGGGATTTCCTTATTGATTTGAATTCATCCCAGGGCGGGACGGATCCGACTGTAATTCACTCCGGGGTAGAATGGATTCTCCTGCAACAAAGTGCCGAGGTGATATTGCCAAAATGTCGCATCTAGGTAGCTCCAAAAGACCTACAAACTTGGGGTTAGCTAATTGGAGGCATTTTGGGAAGACGCAGATGGTCAGATTTCCACAATTTGACTTCCATCAATGGAATTTTATGTCGCTACCTACAAGTTAGTGAGGAATACAAAAGTGATAAAACATGGTAAAAATTGATCAAAGCATTGTGAAATCAAAATTACAAGCTATTTAAACAGCATAATATGGAATGCAAAATAAACAAATGAAAAAAAGGACAATCTGCCATGAATCCCCAATCGTTCCTAAAAAGGAAGATTAGGCTCGCAACAGTGTGGGGCGCTCGGGCGGGCCTCCCACCGTTGGAACCTGATTGCGACACCAATCCACTTGGGATGGGTCCAAAATCTCTTGTAATGTGTTGTCAAAAAATGGGTGGAATAATGTGGTCAAGTGTCAGGTTTGTATCTGGATTTGCACTTCCAATAACCACCCAATGACCTCCCTTGCGAAAGAGATCAAGGATGTGGAAGAGGTGAATCAAAGGTAAAGCGTGGTATCAATTTGGTAGCACTTCGTTGCTTAAAATGCTTCCAATATGTCTTCCTTTGGGTGATGAAGCTCACCAATTTATAGACCCAAGGGGTCTCTTTGGATGGGCATGCAAGGGCACCACTTGGCGGCCATGCCTTCCCAAGAGGGAGGAGATTCCTCCCTGACTTGGGCTTCCATGACTGCCCTTGTGATAGTCCTATAACGTTCAATTTGCCCACCTACTCACGCATGCAAGGCAGGGAGCATTAATTGACTGTCCTTGGCTGCCATTTGGCGCAATTTCTCTTTTTTTCCGTTGAACCTGGAATTTGCCCTACCCTGGAGCGGATTCTGTATTCGTCCTAGGGGAGGACGGATCCCATTTTGAATTCGTCCCAAGGAGGGACGGATTTTGAGCAAAGTGCTTAGAAGGTGTCAAATTGATCCCTGACTTCCAAAAACTACTATGAAAGTGGTTAGGACCACTGTTTAACCTCTGGGGGCTGCCCTTGGGGCTGTGTGTGTCAATGCGATCAGTGTTTGTAGTCACATAATCGGATTGGTGATGTTTTGGTGTCTACAAAAGTAATTTATATTGATAACATTTGGGATATCATATTAAACACAAGCATATATAAGTGAGATAAAACTTTACAATAGGCTTGGGATAAACTATGCACCATATTTAAGGAAAGGAATGAATCCACTATTTAAAATTTACAATCACAAGTATACCTCATGTCCAATATGGTTAGGATATATAATAATTTCTTAGAAATATAGTATATTTTAAATAAAAATTACAAACTATGGGATAGAAAGAAGAATATAAGTTTTTTTTATCTTAGCTACACTTAGAACACTTTTAGAATTATTTAAAATATTGGTCACATATCTCCAAGTGTCATTTGAAGAGAAATTTAATATTCTTCAAGAATATAAAATAGAAAATCAAGTAAGAGATGAACTATCAAACAATGCTTTCAATTTAGTAAAAAGACCACTTAATAACACAACAAATATATCTACATCATCATAGAATCAACCAAAGTGAAAAGGAAGGTATTTTCATATATGTAACAAAGAAGGACACATCACCAAATTTTGTAGATTTAGTTCACTCAATAAATGGAATTAAATGCATAGATTTTTCCAAGAAAATTTGGTGAGAGTGATGGTGATCTATCAATGGAATTGGCCCACTCCTAGGATAGTGGTAACATCACCATCTACAGGGTGTCCTTTTAGATTACCATCTAGTTGACTTCTAAGGTCATCAAGTTGGTGAACGATGGTGACACTATTCAAAGAGATAAATATTCTATTACTACTAAGCTCAGCCACTTCCATGACAAAGGCAAGAACCTAAACAAGTAGAATAGTGTTATAGTTTGGAAGGATCTCACTGGGCCCTAGAATTAGGTTTTAATACTCATCATGTAGTACTTTATGATTGATGACCCCAAATTGTCACTGAAAAGCTTCCTCCTAGTGTTTCTCAACCACCTCAAGGATATTAAGTTTATAAACATCCTAGGGTACCTTTATTACTCGATAGAGTTATCCATATCCAGTATTAGAGAGGGAAAATCTTCTCATCCCAAGCACAAATATATTCATGTTATGATATTTAAGCATATGTTGTAGCGCCAACCCTCTATTCTTGCACTCCCTATCATGGACGAGGTCCATTTTGATATTCCTCAATAGATGACAAAATCACCCACGATGAAGGATGATAGCAACATTGAAGTGGAAATGAATATTGTCGGCTCATCCAAGGTGGGGAAAAATAAGCAATTTTTATCAGTGAAGACTACTCCCATTCCCTATAGGCATTCTCCCTATAAAATTTCTATGGGAGGTAAACATAAAGGTTTTTTTATTATTGACCAATATTACTCCACTTTGGACACTCCTTCCACTAGTCTCAAGAAGCTCCTATTTGAGACAAATCATTGATCTACTCTGCCTTCTTGTGGGGTTGAGTTTAAATATTTTCCATCTAAAGAATATAAATTACTGAGGATGACCTAGTATTTGTGGCCAAATTCTTACTTACCCAAGATTCCAAGGTCATCTCTAGAATTACCAAGCTAGAGGGGGTTGTACTTTTCATTCAAATGAACCAATAGATTGTGTCCACCTAACCTAAGCTGAATCAAAGCAGGATGACCTCGAGCAGTCCATCCCAATCCACCCAATCCAAGCCAAATCAAAACATGATGAGCTTGAGTAGCCCACCCCCTCTAGGATGAGTCTTTCCATGTTGGCTTTGACTATGGAGCTGAATCACATTGCAAAGACTAATAAAATTATTGAACATGGAATCTAGGATCATCCCACCACCTTGGGATAATATCTTGGCTGGTTTTCTCTTTTTTCTATACTTTTATCTTTTTACTTTTTTGTTTATTTATTTTATTTCTCTAAGGTTGTTTTTTCATGGCCTCTCTCCTTTTAGGGATTGTCTCTTTTTAGCCTTTGTGTGAGACTCCCCTTATGTACCCCCTTTTTAGTCATCGCTTGCATTGTAAAATGTTTGGAGTCCCTTTCAAAACCCCTTTCCATAAAAAAAAAAAAATAACAACAATATAAACAAAAAATACATCAAAATATATAATAATAAAATTTAAAATAACACATGGTTCAACAAGTACAAGAATCAAAATATAACTATAATTAGGACAATGAATCATCTCACAAAGAACTTATGGCAAAACAAGTGTTTAAAACAAGTTTAGAATCAAAATTTTACGAATAATCACAAGATGAAAATTGAGTTATAATATCAATGCGATAAATGGAAAGCATGACACATGTGACATATATTAGAGTAATAGGAGGGAAATTATTCTTTAGAATGTTAATACAAAAATTCGTTATGAGTCAAAGAATTTTTATGTTGATCATGCATAAAATGTTTGAGGCAATCAATATTTGTTATGGTCATAGCAAAAAGCATAGCACTAGATACATTTCTATAGAAAATTATTATTCGAGGCTTTGTGACTTTGATAGTGATAACTTCAAACATGTTCAAATAAATAATGTTCATAAGAGTGTTTGTAGTAATAATGATTGTATAAGTTATCCGCCCATGTAGAGGAGTTGGAGAGCAAGTGGGTAGTTAAACCTCTCTAGTTGCTGAGAGGCCCAGGTTCTAATCTCTCGCCTCACATGTTGCGGACATGTTATGTAATGGTTCCATCGTGGTCACAGTCTGTTTACCCCTTGTGGCCACCACCAAAAAAAAAAAAAAAATAATGATTGTATAAGTTAGTCATAATTTGTCAATAATTATCTAAGATGTAATAAATACTATTGTAATGACTTATTGCATTCAAATCAATATAATAACGAATTTGAAATACACACAAAATTAATTGATACTAAATAGGGTTATAATAAATTATGCCAAGAAGGGTTCGAGGGCTTGGTTCAATAGTCAAAATGCTTATGTAGGAGCACAAATACTAGGGTTCCAATCCCTCAAGCCCTGTAGTATCGGTGAGCATGTTGCATTAGTGTATTCAGCTACATAAAAGGTTTACCCGATGCAACTGGAGGTTATAGTGGCGACAAGGAGAGATCGAAACCATGAAGAGGCATAGAAAATTGTAACGATTTACCAATTTTTATAATAAAAATAAATAAATAAAATATGGCAAGAAACAAAATAAGTTATTGTATAAAAAATAAACTTAAAATGCAAAGACCTAAAATTTACAATGTAAGATAATAAAATTAATTTTATTACATGAATAGTTAATACCAAATTTATAATATGTAACAATGAAGTACAAATAGAGAATTATAAAAATAAATTTGTAATAGGGAAAGTTGTGATAGGAAATAGAGAAGCCAGAGTTATGATAGGTAATAATTATAACTTTTGTGACAAATTTGTACATATGAAAGATAAATATTTGAAAAATTCAAAATTAGAAAGCAATGGCTAGTGTTAGTGCAAGAGGTAGACCTTCAAAACAAGAACAAGAGTCATAGATTGACGATATACCAAATAATGAAATATGAGAGGATGTTAGAGATTACTAGATTATTCGGTACCTAGTATGTACATTGTAAATACTTTTTAAATATTTAGTGTCTATGTGTCTTATAAATATTGTGCATTTAGTAAACATTGGATGTTTGTCATTATTAGAATACTAATAGAATAATTCTCCTATGATAAATATGAAGAGTCATATCTCTCATGAGTTTGATAAAGTGAAGAGATAGTTGAATTTAAAATAACAAGAGACTCCTTGTAAAAACTATTGATAAGTATAGAATGTGGGTTTATATGTAATATGAATATGTAGTACTTTACCTTCTACTATAAAAGCATTGTAATCTTGTTATCCATAATGAATACGATGAGTGAATTAATTTGAAACATGGGTTTAATATTTGAGTATATTACATTGTGAAATATTGTAAGCTATGTTTAAGCATTGTATCAAAAATTGCTTATTAAGTCTAGCCCATTTGCTAAAAGTTTTAATATTTTTCTACTATTGTATCAAAAGTAAAATAAATATACTAATGTAATATATATTTCACCATATAATTATGAAATAATTTGACCCTTTCCTCCATTTATATTAATATATTTGATTGGTAATATTACATCCCATCTTCTCACTATATTTTGATGGAATATCTAGATATGTTTTAAAAAAATATGTGTTACAAATAGTATATTTTATTTATGTATTTATCAATAACACTACAAATATTTGTTTCTAAAAATAGTTTTTAGTAAGATGTCCAAGATAATGTTTGTAGAGATTGAAATTCAAACATAAAAAGTGTGGTTAATTATTTATTTAAAGATATAATAAGTTTAAGTTTATATTATTAAGATAAATATTAAAATTGGATATATTATATTTGAGGTAAATTTTTATTTAAGTTATAGGTCCAAATTTAATATGTTCTTCCCTTGAATATTTTTTATTTTAATTTTACTATATTATATAAAGGATATACATTTTGGTTAAAGTTCTAAACAATTGGTATCATATCAATTAACTTATAATTTAGTCAATTGATTTGTTTGATATTTATAAATTACCCTATAATTTTATATTTTTAAAATTACCCTATAATTTGATAAGTAGTTTGCAAATTGTAAAGATGGCTACAATTTTTTGTTGATAGCTAGAACTTTAATTGAAATTTATTATAGTTACTTTTTCTATATAGATAAATTTAATTCAAGATAATTTACCATTACAATGAGATTGATTTAAAATTAAGGTTTGATTTTGTGATAATTTTTATTAAATGGACATCATTGTTGAATGTTTTTTGTAGTTGGTTTCCATTTAAAATTTTAATAATGCCTTATCAAATGAAATATTTTTAAATATTTTATTTCATTCAACATTTGTATACAATAGATAACTTCAAACACAATTTAAGGTAAGTATATTTATTTCCTTTGTTGTCTAATATATATCTCCAAAGGGAGGGTAGGTCTTTAGGTTTAAAAGCCTTAAATTATGTTGGGAATACTTCTACTTTTCAAGCCATTAATTTCACTCATATTTTACCTATTTAGAAAGAGCACCTTTTAAATAATAGTGCTTGGAGAAAAAACATCTCTTCATAATATTTCTTAATAGTAGTTTATTTCTAGAGAAATATTCAATATAATTCCTCTCACTTAAATCAGATACAAACTTAAATCAATAAAAAATTTAGGATTATTTGGTATTTATAAATACATACTAATTACATTGGATTATTTTACTATATGAATTATGGGATCAACTATCATTGGTCGTCACTCTCATCAAGAAGCAATCAAAGAATAAAATAATATAAATAAGGAGTTTAATTCGACCCTTCAACAATAAATGTAATCCAAGTTTATAATTTATCAATAGGATAACTTGTAATAAAAAGAAAATAATATTTTACCAAAATACCTCTATCCATTAAAATACATTATCCTTTTTAATAATCCTATAAAAGCATCCAAGTATACAAATGGAAGTAATAAATGACATACCACTATTAATTATTTGACAACCAAGGAAGAAATCAATCTCTTTTTATCACTAGTTAGCATTCTCCTTCTATAAGAAGTTAATTACCTCAATGAATTGGCTAGTATCCTTTGGATAATAAAGGATTAGTTTATCAAGCGTCATTAATTGAGGATAAAATAGACATAAAATAGATCAAATGTCTAAATGAAAAATAATATTAAAGATAAATTCAAGCATTAATATATGAGATTAATATCCCTAAATATTACTACTAATAGTTCTTTTCATATCATCTCATATTTTACTTTCTTTGGTTTCTATATTTTGAATTGAATTTTTTTTTACAATTATTATATTATTTCCTTAGATATTGAATTAGTTACAACATGCTAGTTATATTTTGTATACCTTATCACAAAACCATAATCTAGTATACTTGTCTTATATTTAGCTCATCATCATAAGTATCTATATATATTTCGCTCTAATCTACCATTCATACATTATCTCTCATGAATGGAGTTGTACATGATTTGTATTAGTTCTTATATTATCTTTACTTAGATGGTGTACTATCATCCTAGGCTTGTATAAAATAGGTAACACATATTGACATTAACATTAATTGCTTTGTATGAGTGGTGACTATTATACTACTCTATATTTATCTCTATATAGATCCAAGTAAATTTATATTGAATACCCAAGTCAGCCAATGGAAACAATTATCTAAAACATAATAAGATGGAGGTCCAATCCCATTCTTGAAAGTAAAAATATCCCTACCATGGATTACGATTTATTTGGAAATGAACACTAATACCAAATATATCACACTTTTCTTTTAGATAATATATTTCAACATAGACAAGAAGAATACCAATGATAATTGGTAAACAATAGTGAATCTAAATAAAATAAATAAGATTATACATCTCAAGTGATTGATCATTAAATTAAGGATTTCATATAAATTTACTAGATAATCACGATCAAGTCTTATAATACTAATTGAAGCTATGAAGCAACACCCATATTCAATCAAATAAATGGTTAGAACTAACCACAAAAGTGATAATTTATGAATTAAGAAATAAAATAACATAGTTCGTGCATTGTAAATAAAAATAATCTAACAAAAACCATTAGATGACAATAATCTCAAAATATTAAGGATGATAGAGAGGAAGATTTTAGAATTATAATAACTTAAGAATAAACTATTTTAAACTCAAATGAGTATAATGACATAAATAATGAGATAATAATTGATTGTATCCCATTCACTCCAGTAAGTCTAAAACCCTAAAATATAGGACAAGTATGTAATCCTATTATACAAAATTGGATAAATAAATATTTGGATTCTCAACTTACCTAAATTAGACTTCCTAAAATATCTTCTTTGGCATACATTGTAATTCAAGATTTATAATAAGATCCATGTCATAGATTGGTATGCAAATTTATCAAAATAATCTACCTTAATTTTTAACCATTTATAGATTTATCAAATTATGAGTTGTACACATGAATATTCACAAATATTCTAATATAATTCATTATGACCACATAATACCAAGGTGAGATTGATAATAATTTTACTCTTAGTTAGAAAGGTATTGGCTACTAAGAAAAACACAATATAAAAGATAATAGCCTAAAATAAGTTGTTTACCCAATCTCTCTTCATCAATTAGGGTGGGTCTTAAGTAATAATATAATTTGGCCAAATTACATGACCCATTTAAGAATATTATGATGAATTAAGAAAGAAGAAAAAGCTTCAAAACCTATAGTCAAATATGAAAGCCGTACTACAAAATTAACTAGATGTTGAGTGGTAGAAAATCACATGCTTCATACTGCAAGTATTACAAATGCTAATGATTAACAAGAAGTCCATCCTTTTTAATTTATGAGGTGGATTATTGAAGAGAAAATATTGGAACCAAGAACCAATGAATATTTAAAATATGATATTGTCCCTCTAACCTTACAATAAATTAGAAAATCAAAGCTAAGAAGAATATATTATCCCTTATAAGTTAATAGAAATCCTAATCTAGATTAAAAACTATGATGTATTTTGCTATTGACATGGTATAGTAGGCCACGAATTTAACAATTGCCAATTATTTAAGAGATTTGTACATGAATTAGTTTTGATATAATTTCATATTTATATATTTACAAAGAGATGTGAATAAATAAATAAGACACCTTGTGAACTATATACTTATCTTCTCGTGATAATGGTACTTCTCAATAAGGTCATCCAAAAAAAATCCAATATTCTAATTATGTATCTTATCAAGATATTTCTTATAATACAAGCATTAGATACAAAATTCCTTACTAATCTCTTACTATAATAAGAAGAACAATACAATGAATTGAAAATTAATGCTATCACTAAGAGGTTCATTCAAATTTCATCCCAAGATAAAATTTAAACTAAAAGTCTTGATAAATTCAAATCTTACAATGGCTAGGATTCTATGACTTAGATGTCTCTGCTAGAATAGAATTTATAAAAATGAAATTCCAACATAAAACTCATGACACCAACACTATTGAAATTTATATATAGGATAAATAAAAATAATAATGTAATAATATAAGCAAATTTCATGTTATTTATATTTGTCTATATCTAATAATATAAGGGTGCCTCCTCTCTTATGGATCTACAATTATTAAAAATGGTATTATTATTGATAATGCAACCGGATATATTACTTAATTAGAAATTTGTACCAATGAAGTAGATGACAACATTACAATGGTATATGGTGAGCTAAAAAATATACCAATATTTGACGTTAAGCATAAATATACTATATTCAATTTTTATTTTGAGTTGGTAAAATAAGAGGTTTTGAAAGGCTCCCCAAAATTTTAACAAGGGGTTTTTCCAAGGGTCTCCAAACCTAAAAATAAAGATATTCAAAAATATTAGAGAGATACATTGCCATACCGGTAATCGATAGACCCAAAATGAAATTACACATAAACTCCAAGTAAATACTTTCAACCTACAAATCCAAAAGGGATTACCCAACCACCAATTCAAATATGCATTAAAATCTGGGACAAATTTGAAACTGAGCACTGAAGAAGAAATTAAAATTTGAACTTTTCGCTCTACCTAAAGACTTAAAATTTGAAATTTTCTACCAAGTGGAAAAATATGCAAACTAGTCTTCCAACACCAAAAAAACTAGACCAAAAGCTAGGAATGAGAGGACCAACATCCCACCTAGCAGGGAACTTTAGAACAAAGAGATTGTCATCCTATAGCACTCACCCAACTAACAGTTGGGGTATGTGGATCTTACATATATGTTAGGAAGCCTAAAAATTGGGCTAATTATAAATATTAATAAAAATTAAAAATGGCTCCAATGGAAACAACCACGCCTAAAAACCTTATTTCTTGGTCTAATTAGAGAACTAATAGGTCAAGTAAAAATTATGTGATAACCTGGAAGACTATGACTAAAACACCCAAAAGAAAGGTACCCAATTCTTAGATGGGGATACCACAAGAACAACTAGCCAAGGGTACCAAAACAAAACCAGAGAGCTAGAATATAACCCTAGAACCAAATATAATTTTGGTCCCAAAAATACAACCATTGCTCATGAAAAACTATTGATATTTGAGGAACCCAGAACTTATACTTCAAAGAGGGGCCTTCCCACCTAAAATCATGGTGTAAAAGGACCATCGAAGAACAAACAAGGGAGCAGTAATATAGTGAGAAAATAACCTTCAAACCAGACCATCCAGATCATACATCCCATTGAATGCTAAAATAAAAATAGTATTAACCATATGATCTAAAATAAACTAGAGGATCTACCAATAGATGGTATTACAAAGTAGATGGAAGTATACTCTTGCTAACCTTGAATGCTAAACAATTGAAATCCCAGCACAGGGTATCACTCTCCAACTAAAATTATGTAGGGGATATCCAACAATGAACGTCATCTAAACATGCACCTCTGGAAACACCACCAAATTTTTACCACTAACCAAACCCAAGAATACTAAACTTAAACAACACTACCAAGGAATATATGGGAAAATTGGATTTTAAAAGGTTCCTAGATCCTTGTAGAAGGATTTTGAAAAGGACATAAAACCTTAAAATCTATGGGTCCAAAAACCATAGGCACACTACTACACCAAACTACCTACTCCTATGGGTTCTAACCCCACAAGTATGCAAAAGAATAGTTTCCCCACCAGGGAAGGAACTCGATAAAAATAGTGTACCCAACCACAATCACTCATCCTTTCATATATTAAATGCCAACATTTCATCCCACTGCCCCACCAAATACCCTGCAATAGTGCTTTGGTAAAATTTGGATCTTGGGAAACCTTAGGCACCACCACTAGATCAATACTATCAAGAAGAATGTAAGCCCCATAACCCATTACATATTTTTATCCGTAAGAGGACTCTAGGTTAGAAAAGTCAGCCCTCTTGCTCTATTGCCCTCTTGCTCTATTGCAAAAAAAATATCAAGAGGTAAAAAGGGCTTCCAGCTTAGATGGAGAAAAATGAGCCTCCAAAAAGAAATTAATGTATTCTCTTTGATGTGGAATCCAAGTAGCAGTGAAGAGGACTTCAAGCTTAGAAGGTGGAAAATTTGAGTCTAGGGAGAAGTGGTTTTCAATATCTCCAAACATAGGCCTAATATCCTCTACAATGAGATCCGACACCATGGCTGACATCGTGCCCACACTCAAATTCAAATTTTCTCCACCCATCACTCTACTAGAGCAAAAACATATTATTTTCCAAGACAACAACATATATTAGGACATTTAAAATAACAAGATAATTTTAATGTCATGACTATAAATCTTATATGATATTAAATTGAATATAATATCCAATGCACCATACCATTTTTTAAATGTGAACTACATGCTAGTTGATGATATGATTCAAGATAGCACTGGTTAAAAAAATAATTCTAAAATGGTTAAGTTAAAAAATAATTGATTCTAAAATAAGTTGAAGTATATATTAAGATCATTAAAAGTTTTAAACATTAACATAGATATATATGGATATGGGTGGAGTAAATCCTAACATTATGATGCATAATATTGTTACTTAGCTAAGCGCAAAAATTGTAAAATAAAACACAAAGAAAACATTCCTTTTTGTTTTAAAAACAATATTTATAAATCAAAATGATCACACCAATTGGGTTTCTAATGTTGTACAAATCAAGAAAAATAATAAATAAGGAATCTAAGGATATAAGAGCATGCATTCATTTTAAATATGTGAATAAAGCCTATCCTAAGGATAATACTCCATTGTGTTCTTCTCACTAAAATTTATATTCCATTATGGTATTTGAAATGTTTTCCATTATGGACATAGAATGGGGAATATATTTAAATGTTATTATAGATTTTGGTTTTAGGAATATTTGAGTAACTTAGAAAATAATATTTATTTATATATTCATGATATGATACATAAAAAAGTACATTCTTGATTTGAAGTATTGATATAGAAGCCCAAGGAATTTGTTGTCTTACTATCTATAAAGTTGTATGTGCTACCTAAATCAATGAACACATTGATAGATTATCATTTTATATTTCCATGTATCTTTATAGTGTGGAGAGCTTGAAGATCCATAAGTGCATGAGAAGAAATATCCACATCATCATTATTCTCTTCTACTTCATCCATTTCTAATAGTTTTTGTTCTAGTTCTATTGATTATTTATGTTGTAATGAATATTCATCCTCAACAACTGATGTGTCACCATATTCCAAGAGAAATATATGATGTTATTCACAAAAATAATATCATGGATGGTGTGAACTACATTTGAAATATAAAAATCCTAAGGATTGCTCAAAATTATTTTAAAAGTGATGAGAATTGAAGTCACATTTATATGGAGGATTAGACTATTGGAGATTTTGTTCTATTGCTAGTGCTATAAATTGTGTACCATCAAGAGTATAAGGATTGTAAATGTTGAATTCCTCCCACATTTTATCCTTAAGACCATAGTGAAAGTTAAATGCCATCATTGCTAGGCTCAATTGTTAGGTATACATAAGGAGACTTGTGAACTCAAAGCAATAGTATTCCATTGTTTTTGTTTGCTTAGCTTCTATCAGATGTACTATATATGATTTGGAATATCCCTTGTCAAATATTTGGATAAATTATTGCATGAATCCAGACCATAAAAGAGGATAAACCATGTTGGTAAAGCTACTGTAATAACCAATGATAAGCTTGGGTACCCAACTTAGAAGTTGCTAATGCATCACATGTTTCATAAATATGGTATGAATGAATAAGACTTTGTATTCTAGCCAATCATATTTGAGGGTTGACATCTTCAGAGGTGGGAATTTCAATGTGAGGAACACCATCATTTACTAAGTAGTCTATATTATATGTAAAGCCTAGGTCATAAGATGCAAAATCTAGAATATTATGATAAGGTAGTTGTTATGGAAGAACATTAGTATTTGATGTTTAATGGATTGTTAGAAATTGGAGCCCCATAGTTTGTTGTGACTCCTATACAAGAGGAGGCACAATATTGGATGAAACTAGGATTATTTAAATTTTATTCAAGGATTTTATTTTATTATTCAAGATGTTGAAAATGGAAGCAATCACTTGTTCTTATTGTGAAATATAATGATGCAAACCAAGATCAATATTACTAGGAAGATGAATATGAATTGGATGGGTTGTAGGGGTAGGTTTATTTGGAGGAGGATAAGAAGAACTAGATGTTGAGATGATCAAAAATACTGATATTAAAGGGATTTTTGTGATGATTAGCAAGATTTCTAGGTTGTCACTTATTTATACTCATACACATCCTCTAAAGCAACAATATGCTATGATAAAATATTGACTCATTTCTAACCAATATTATTAACAGGTTCATTCGTGCACTCACAACTTGAAGAAAAAAATACCAAAAATTATGTTTCCCGCAATGATCTGATGACATAGGATACTCTCGTCTCCCTCCTCCTCCTCTATCTTTATATATATAACATTTTTAACATAATATATATATTTATTATTAATTTTATATATAAAACAATATCTAAATAATTATCTTAATTAGGGATAAATGGTTTAAAAATGAGAAAGAGTGGGTATTAATAAGTTTACAAAAATAAGGGTATTGGTTTATTAGTAGGGGCTTTAATAAATTTAAAATAAAATAAAATGTGAAAGCAAGGGGATGTTTAGTAATGATAATAATAAAAAAATGAAATGTTTGACGATGGAGATGTGGGGTAAGGAAACACACAAGGAAATGGAATGCATGAAGATGCAAAATAGGAGAAAATACATGGTGTTTGTTCTAAATTGTTTCAAAAATCCTAATTAAAATAAAGTAGGAAGGGGAGTGGCACCAAATTATTAATTAAAGAAAAACTAATTAGTTATGGGAAATCAAATGTAATTTTTGGAAGAGATATTTTGAAAACCTTAGATTCTTCACAAAAAATGAAAACTTAATGTAATCTAAAAAGAAGATACACACAAGTAAATAAATAATTAAACAAAAAATTGCAAGAATGAATGAATCTTGTATTAAATATTTTGTTGGATGATTAGTCTTCTGATTACAATGTCTTGCACCAATGTTTATGGCGGATATGATTACCATAATCTTATTTTTCTTATTTGCAAAGTACAATGAAGGCAAAAGGAAGAGAAACCCCTTTTGTAAGTCACATTGTTCGTGGGTGTTGAATATTCTCTTCTACAACCATATAGGTGTATGAGATTCAGCTATCCTTTTGGACCATTCTTACTACAACAACCTTCCAGAATCTATCATCCACACACATGCGATTACAATCTAGGGGGATCAGTAGCACCTACTGATGTAAATAAAATAAGATACAATAAGCCCTGACATTAATACTTGTATAATATTGGAATATGTAGACACCAAAACAGAACCAATCTGATTATGTGACAACAAGTGCTAATCGCATTGACACACACAGCCCCCAGGGCAACCCCTAGAGGTTAAACAGTGGTCCTAACCACTCCCAAAAGCAATTTGGAGGTCAGAGGTCAATTTGGCACCTTTTTGGCACCTTGCTCTCTACTCGTCCCACCCAAGGATGAATACAAATTTGCATTCATCCCTCCCAAGGATTAATATCAGAATTCACCCCAAGGTGAGGCGAATAGCAAGTTTGACTGGCAAAAAGTCAAACCTCGACAAGTCCGCTAGTTAACTAAAGCTGCAAGCCATGCAATTGCAAGGAATGGCTACAAATAAAGAAGAGAGACTTCAGTCATGCATGTATTTATTTTAGAGACCTCATGCAAGGAGATTCTAAATTAGGGAAATAGCTTTTCTGTCAAAATATGAAAAACAACTCAAGTGGCGCCCTCGCATGCGCAATTCAAACAGAGAGACCCTAGGTCTATAAATTGGTGAGTTTTCTCACCCAAAAGAGATACAGAGAAGGATAATTTGAGCAATGAAGTGCTGCCAATTTACATACCTACTTGCGATTTGTGCATTTCACATTCTTAATCTCTCCTTTGAAAGGGAGGTTATTGGGTGACTATTGGAAGCACAAATCAAGACCCCAAACCCAATTTTTGGCCACAATATCCCACAAAATTTGTCAAAAATACCCCATAACAAGTTTTGGACCCATCCCAAGTGGATTGGTGCTGAAACAAAGTCCCAAACGACGGGCATCCTGCCCTCGGGCACTCCCCAAGCTGTCACAGTCCTAAACGCCCCACCCCGGGATGAATAGAAATTTGTGATAGATTTATCTAATTTTTCTTTTGCATATTATTCTAGGTTATTTAAATAGGCTGTAGTTTAAATTTCACTTCATTTTGAGCATTTTTGACCAGGTTTTTATCATTCCCTGCCTTTACTAATCTACAGATACCATAATCAAAATATGGGTGCTATAGGCCAAATTGGAGAAATCTGACCATCTGGGTCTTCCCAAAACACCCCCAATTATCTAACCCCAACTTTTTAGGTCATTTGAATCTTCCTAAGCAGGACATTGAAGAGGGTGCTTTCTAACAAATTGTTGCAGGTTAATTTGTCCCACCCTGGAGCGAATACAAATCTGTAAGGAATTTCTCAATTGTTCATTTTGTAGTGGCTTCCTGGTAACATATTTATGCTTCTATAAAAAATTTAGGTTTATTTGATATTATTTGGTCATCGTTTTAATATTTTCATGCATACACTAACAGTAGGCCTTGGGAAACACATGTTTTATTCTATCTGCAAGTGCTACTAATATTTTTTGTTTCCTTGAATGTAGGTCTTTGACATCAGAGGAGAAGGAAGGAATCAAAAATCATACACACAAGCAGTGGTGATGTTTTGGTCTTCCCATATTACATGTGGGCACGTGGAAGAAGGATTTGCTATCCATGGATGTGATAAAGAAACATATTTGACGCTCCTATCCCCTAAAAAGGAAGGAGACATATTGTAACATGAATTTAAAAGAATATAAATAAAAATGGCAGCATATTTCATATTGCTTTTATCTTGTGTCGATTCGTCTATGTTCTTTCTTTTCATGCATGTTGCAATATATAGGCTTTTAGCGTTAAGTTTGGTTTTAAACGCATCTTGCTTGGCATATTCCTTTTTGTTTTCGTATCCTCATGCTTTCAGTGGCGATCATGGTGGGACCTCTATCCATTGATTTTAAGGTTAAATTTTTGATTAAATTTGCTTGGTTTTTCTTATAGGTACCAAGTTTTCAAATGCTGGACTGCTATTTGTTTCTGTCTATGGCGAATATAGAGCTGGAATTCGTCTTACCCAGGGATGAATAGGACTTCGTCCTACCCTAGAATGAATACATATCTATTATTCATCTCACCCCAGGATGAATAGCTCTCTGTGCACTTTTTAGGCATAAATTCAGAGACATCCAATTTGGGTAGAGAAGAGGTAGGGGTCTTAAACACCCTCTGTCAATTTTTTGCTTTCTATTTTCTGTTCTCTGGTTTTTTTTGCTTGCATAGGAGAGTTTGAATTCTTGATTGCTTCATTTTTGCAACTTAAAAATAACCCCACACACCACATGATAATTTAAACCAAGGATTTGGTCATAAAACCCCAACCCTTAAGCAAGACCAACGGTGGATTTCATCATCACCTTGGCTTAAGATATTGCATCCATAACCTCGATCGTGACTATTGCTAGACGTAAATACTTATGAAAGCTGACCAAGTGTAGCTTGGGGTGATTCCCAGTGCATGAGGATAAGTCTTCTATGGTAGGTGCCATAAACAGGGTGATTCCCCTTTTGTACCACCTATGTTCCACGTATCATCTGCTCTCACATACCTATAGTCTCCCTCACGTAAGGGAAGGTATATAGAGAGGTTGGTATATCGATTTGACAATGGTATATTGAAGGGGCAACCATTTTGGGAGTCATAAGAGCCATCATAATTGCATTTAAAGGGTCTTCACAAAAATATTTCAAACAAACATCAAAACACACTAAACCAGGTTTAGGGCACACTTTTAATCTTTAAATGAGATAACCACTGCATTGATTGTGTGTGTCCTTTTTGTTTAAGTGTAGTATAAAGAATCATAAAAGAGATAAAAATGTACTCATCTTAAGGAGCACATCACCATGGTGTACACTCGTAGCCAAGCCCAATCACGAGAAAACATTGTAGAAAGTGTGCAAAGGGGGACAAATCTCCCCCGATATAGTCCTGAGGACTTGGTCATCCCGCCTTGGTGGCATGGCACATGAGATAGTCCACATCATGCCACCATAGAGGCAAAGGACTCTAAAGGCACCTCTTTGAGAGGCACCCTCACTCAGCATAGGCCCTTTCAAGAGGATAACCTACACGTAGCACTCAACATAGACAGGAGACCTCCCTTAGACATTCGTTATGAGTGGCCTAGTGATGAAGTGTTAGAGCAATAGAGGGTCCACAAGGAGGGGCCACATGATTTCTTCATCCCTCCTTTACCTTGTATTACTGTTAAAAACACTAGGCAATATCCAGCGTATCAGGCTCTCCAGACAGGGCAAGACAATTTTTCCTGCACCTTTTATGCATACGAAAGAGAATGTGAGGAAGACTACTATGTTCCTCAAGAGCAGTACACAATGTGGGAATGATGCAGCTCCGCACCCGCTATGTATCAGGATTGCACATTGATGTTGAAGCCTCAGGTAAATGCTGCTAACATCGATAGAGGGAAGCAACCCATAGGGGTCTCGGATCACCATGACTAAGATAGACATGTAGGAGAGGCATCTAGGCTTCCTAAACAAGAGACAACAGAACAAATTGACTTGGAATTTTCCAAACTAGCTGCCCACAAAGCACAAATCACATGGCTCAGTCAAGACCAACAATAATTAGAACATTTGTGTTGCCTTAACAAAGAGCGCATTCAGCATTAGACAACCGAGTTACTTCACAAAAATATGCCTGAGAAGGTCCCAACTCCTCATGCACATAAATTGGAAGTGTATGAGAGGCACAACCCCTTGGTGCGAGATAGGGTCTCCACGACCTCATCAAGCACTACCTCCAAGACCTCCTAGACCTAAGTGGGAAGCCACTCCCAGACATAATGATGGGCACCCTCCACGGGCACCCATCAATGTTTACAATTCTAGGCCAGACACTCCTCAAGAAGCCTATGAGGAGTATGAACAAGAAGAAGAGTGGGCTAAAATGCCCTATCAAGGTAGAAGGGGTGCTACCCAGCTACCCCTCCGAAGACCTCAAATTCCCTGCAACCCACAGTAGGAGAAAACCAAGGAGGATGAGATCAAATCCTCTGATTCATATAAAGCATTGCTAGAGTGCTTAGAGTCTATGGAGTTCAAGACTTCTGGGCCCCAAAAGCCCACTGTACGCCAACTTCGTAGTCATCCTGTGCATCCATCAATGCCGACACCTCCATACCCTGAACACTTTAAGCTACCCCAGTTGGCACTCTTTAGAGGGGAGGAAGATTCCCAAGAGCATGTGACTCGATTCCTAAGCCAATGCTTTGGCATTTAGGACAACGATGCTTTGCTATTAAGAACATTTATAACCACATTCGTAGGCTCTGCCTCAGATTGGTTTACTCAATTACCAAAGCACAACATATGTAACTTGGATTATCTAGTGGACGCATTCCTAGAATGCTTCACCTTCAACACCAAGAAAAAGGTGTCATTAAGTGATCTAGCTAGCCTCAGGTAGTATGAGGAAGAATCTATGGTGACATATGGGAACCAGTGGAGGACGTTGCTTTCAAAGCTTGCCTACCTCCCTCCTATGTTTGACCTGACTCAAATGTTCTCCAAGAGTTGTTTGAGATCGATCTTCATGCTATTGTAGCTGTAGCAATAGGGAGGGGTATGTAGGGATGATAAGCATAGTGACTAGGAACAAGAGATATCCTGAAGCTACCCCGCGGTAGTCACAAGAGAAGTTCCATCGACGTCACAACCTCAACAGAACCCTACGCAGCTTCCCCCACCTAGACCAGTGGCCACGATTCAGGCTAGACTTACCCAAAGTCTAAGGACCACATCAGCTAAGTTGTCCATATACGAGCTTATTCAACAATCAATGCCCCATCGAGAGGCTCTCATGGAGATATTAAAGGCCATTGAGCTACATCCCCATGAAGCAAATTCTTTCAACAACTATGTTGGCCATGTGAAACAATGTACTAAACCATTCATCACATTTAGAGAAGATGAATTGAAATCGATGGCTAGTGATGTGGCGGATCCACCCCTACACGTTATTGCATGTGTCAACGGGATTCTGTATAAGCGGGTGCTGGTGGACACTGGTTCATCCAATAACATTATTACAACCGCAACATTAAAACATTTGAAGTTGTCGGCCTCTCACATCGTACCTTCCACCTATAATCTTCAAGCATTCAATGATGCGATATGCTCGACAATTGGCACAATTGTCCTACTCATCCAAGTGGGACAAAATACCATTCATACATTGTGCCACATTTTAGAAGGTGATATGGCTTATAACATCTTGTTGGGGCGACCTTGGATCCGAGACATGAAGTGTGTCCCTTCAATTGCTCATCAATGTTTAAAGTATACATTTGAAGGACAGGT
Source organism: Wollemia nobilis (assembly GCA_028583015.1). Taxonomy (NCBI): domain Eukaryota; kingdom Viridiplantae; phylum Streptophyta; class Pinopsida; order Araucariales; family Araucariaceae; genus Wollemia; species Wollemia nobilis. The sequence goes on from JAQPPZ010013923.1 coordinate 20,309, forward strand.
GCATGTAGTCCCCGTAGACTTAGAGCCCTTCAAATACTGCAATTCGGTGCAACTAATGCCACAATCGACCCTTCCATAAACGCATTTGGATTTTCAGTTAAATCCATCTAAACATGGTTCGATTACGTAGGAATCCCCATTTCCAAGTCCTTCAAATTCCCAGTTGGGTCCATATTCTTCATCTGGTCCTTCAATAGCGATGCCACCTCTGGTGGCCACACCAAAGGACAAGGGAAATAAACCCCTGGAAGAGGAACCACCCTTAGTCTCAACCATCTCGACAAAAGAGATGCCTAGTAGAATGGAAGTCGAGATGCCTAGTTCACCACACATGGAGTGGACTCAGGGAGAACTCCCATTCGCTCCCCCTCAAATGCCAACAATCACAGTTGAGATGGCCAACATAGGATTGGGGGAGTATCTAGTGCAAAACATTATAGCAACGCCCACACTTGAGTCCATGCAGGACATGGGGAGACCTCAAATCCCCATAAGCTCTGTGGTTCCTCTAGGCTACCCACCCAATAAGACAAAATTTGTTTATGGGAGCCTGGATAATGGCATTGAACCTCACCTGCAAGAAGAGGAAGATGAAGAGCCCTTTGCGAAGGACGTCAATTATTTGTCTAACCCAGACATTGCATTGAGATATCTTGGCCAATGCAATTGGCATGGATATGGGTTGGGTAGGTATGAGCAAGGAGTACGTGTTCTTTGCCAACCAAGATATCAAATGTCGTATGACAAGACAGGAGTAGGGTTCAACCACCCCATACCCCTTGACATCTTGCTAGAGAACATGCAAGGCCTAGGGATAGGCAACAAGGATGGGTTGGCATTAGATCCATATGTCAATCGTAACACAACCTATACACTAGGGGATTATCTCCCATTTCTAACAACCAACCTTGTTGATGCAAGAGCATTCGGAGGTGGAAAAGCAATCTTGCATCACCCAAAAATATTTTTTCTTTAAGTGCCAAAGCTGTCGCGATATCGCGACACCTTTTTGAGAAAGGGCGCCAAAGGGTCAAACTGTCGCGATATCGCGACACTCTTTGAGAAAAGGGGCCAAGGTGCAAAAACGGTTGTGAAATCATGACATTTTCAAAGCAAATAAGCCAAGGCACAAAATGGTCATGAAATCATGACATTTTCAAAGCAAAGAAGCCAAGGCACAAAATGGTCGCGAAATCGCAACATTTTCAAAGCAAAGAAGCCAAGGCGCAAAATGGTCACAAAATCATGACATTTTCGAAGCACAGGAGCCAAGGCACAAAATGGTCACGATTTCGTGACACTTTCGGAGCGAAGACTCAAAGGTGCAAAGTGGTTGTGAAATCGTGATGCTTTTGGACTAAAGGCTCAAAGGTGCAAAGTGGTCGCGAAATCGTGACACTTTCGGAGCAAAGGCTCAAAGGCACAAAGTGGTCATGAAATCGTGACACTTTCGGACCAAAGGCTCAAAGGCGCAAAGTGGTCACAAAATCATGACACTTTCGGAGCAAAGGCTCAAAGGCGCAAAGTGGTCACGAAATTGTGACACTTCCGGACCAAAGGCTCAAAGGCACAAAGTGGTCGCGAAATCGCGACACGTTCGGAGCGAAGGCTCAAAAGCACAAAGTGGTCACGAAATTGTGACACTTCCAGACCAAAGGATCAAAGGCACAAAGTGGTCGTGAAATCATGACACTTTCAGAGCGAAGGCTCAAAGGCACAAAGTGGTCGCAAAATCGTGACACTTTCGGAGCGAGGGCTCAAGGGCGCAAAGTGGTCGCAAAATCGTGACACTTTTGAAAGCAAGGTGATAGGGTACAAAGTGGTCATGAAATCGTGACACTTTTGGGGCAAAGACACCAAGGGGCATAATGGTCATGAAATCGTGACATGTCACGGTTTCGCAGCTCGAAGGAGAAAATAGAGGCTGAACGCCAAAACGTCGTGATATCACGACCGAAGAGGAGAGAGGGCATAAGGAAGAAAACACGTCGCGATATCATGACAAAATGCTCATGACTCCAGACTAGCCGACGATTGCAGAGGCCATTGCAGAAGGGCACGTGGCATCAAATTACAGGTGGACATAGAGCACTAGTCGGTTACAGAGGCCATTGTAGAAGGACACGTGGTAACAGATTACAGATGGCTATGGCGCATTCCTATGAATGATGACTCGATGGGTGGATGGACAGGTGACTGCAGGGCACTCTACCATCCCATGCCATGATGATGGAAGATACCTGGCAACAACATGAAGGTTGCGATAGAACAATCGTGCGGCCGGTTATAGGGAATCCCACATTCTATGTAATGATGGCCGAAGGGGGTTGGGTCTGTTATAAAAGGAATGCATACATTGTAAAAGGGGTTCTTGGCCATTTGAATATAACTGTTGTATTTCTAAATTTGAGACCTCTGTTAATGAAATTTTGGTGAATTTTTTTGTGTGTTATTCTAGTTCTACTTCAAGTGGTATCAGATCCAGAAGCTTCTAAGTGCACAAACTGATCGTTGACAATGAGGCAGTTTGTGCCAGGATTGTGGTTGTGGGTGTGAGGAAGCGAGCAGGATGCCTCCGCATAGGAACCATGGTGGTTTGAGGAATAGGAGAGCAGAGGTCAATCTTAGAGCCTTGCAGAGGCAAGTTCAAGCCTTGCAAGAGGAAATCAGAAGAGGAGTTGAGCCAAGAAGGGAGAAACCCAGTGAAGATGAAGTTTGGGAAGAAGAGGGTCCATCTGATGAGGAAGAAGCATTGGATCCAGTAGAAGCTAGGCTATATAGGGCCATATCCCAGATCGAGAAGAAGCCAAAGTTCGATGTCTCCACTTATTATGGGAATCTCAATCCTGAAGAGTTGATAGATTGGATCAACAACATGGAGGAGTATTTCGAGTATGAAGAGATCTCAGACCCAAATCGGATCAGGTTCATGAAAACAAAGCTGAAAGGACATGCTAGCATTTGGTGGAAAGGAGTACAGCTGGAGAGGAACAGGAGGGGGAAGGAAAATATCACTAGGTGGGATAGGATGGTGGAGAAATTGAAGGGGCAATTCATCCCCACGGATTATGAGTTGGATTTGTTGAGAAAGATGCAGAGTCTTAGACAGGAAAGTAAATCTGTCAAGGAGTATACAGAGGAGTTTTATCAGATCTCGATTAGAACCGGCCATTCTGAGGCAAATAAGGAGAAAGTCGCATGAAACATCAATGGATTGAGAACCAGCATTCAAGAAGAACTGGGTCTGGTTAGGATGAGCATGGTTGAGGATGCATACCAGTTTGCATTAAAAGTGGAGGAGAAACTAAATATGAGATTTGATGGTAAGCAGAGAGGAAAGGATCGTGGTGGAAGAGCTGGTGGAAGGACTAGTGGAGGAAGATACAAATATTTGAGGAAGACTAGTGAAGCAAGCAGTAGCCAAAACCAGAAAGAAGAGAAAGAGGAGAATACCCAACGCCCATGCAATCAGAACAACTACCCGAGGGGGAGAGGTAGGCTTGGGCGAGGGTTTGGAAGATGTGTCTTTCAAGGAACCTGCTTCAACTACGGAGAAGAAGGACATTAGGCATACAACTGCTCGCAGCATCAAGAAAGGCCAAATCAAAGACTTGAGGGTTAAGCTCGAGCTGCTGTAGCAAACGAAGGTGTAGAATCTGAGCACTCTGAGGAGGCAGAACAAGGAGAGGCGATGATCATCAAAAGAGTCTTGTTGAATGAAGAAAAGAAGGCAGACCAGAGGAACAGCCTGTTTCACACGAGATGCAAGTGTGCAAGCAAGGTCTGTAAAATCATCATCGATAATGGAAGAATTGACAACTTGGTCTTTGAGGAGATGGTTGCTAAGTTACAGCTGGAGAGAAGAAAAAACCCACACCCTTATTGGATTGCATGGTTACAAAAGGACCATCAGGTGCTGGTCAGTGAGCAATGCCTGGTGAAGTTCAACATTGGAACTTACCTAGATGAGGTCTTATGTGACATCTTGCCTATGGATGCATGTCACCTACTGCTGGGGAGACCATGGCAGTTTGATCGAAGTGTTGTACATGACGGTTGAGCCAATACATATTCCTTGTCAAAAAATGGAGTTCGACATAAGTTGAAACCCCTGAAGGAGGCGGATGAGAAGGTATGCAGCAGTGCACGAGTCTGTCTAGTTGATGGAAGAAGATTTTTGGATGGCCTGAAGCCAGATCATATGTGCTATGCAATAATCCCTAGAGTTAGGGAAGAAGAATGTAAGGAAACTCCAGTGGAAGTCATGGGACTGTTAGAGGAGTTTCCAGATATCATTTTTTATAATGTTCCTGAAGGCATACCACCTATTAGGAAGATTAGTCACCACATAGATTTGGTGCCTGGATCGAGCTTGCCAAACAAGGCTGCACACAGAATGACACCTGTAGAAACTAAGGAGTTAAACCGGTAGGTTCAAAATCTGCTAAAGAAGGGGTTGATTAGGGAGATTCTTAGTCCATGTGCAGTACCTACAGTACTAGCACCCAAGAAGGATGGAGAGTGGAGAATGTGCACAGACTCTCGGGAAATTAACAAGATCACTATCAAATACAGATTCTCGTTGCCTAGGATGGATGATATCATGGATTGTTTAAGTGGAGCTAAGTACTTCATGAAGATTGACCTAAAAAGTGGTTACCATCAGATCCACATTAGAGAAGGGGATGAGTGGAAGATAGCCTTCAAAACTAGGGAGGGGCTGTATGAGTGGTTGGTCATGCCTTTTGGGCTAACCAATGCACCGAGTACCTTCATGCGGTTAATGAATGAAGTCCTGAAGGAATTTCTAGGCAAATTTGTTATTGTCTACTTGGATGATATCTTGATTTTTAGCAGAACCCTAGAGGAACACCTGATGCACAGTAGGAGGGTTTTTGAGAAACTGCGGGAGGAGCAGCTGCTGATAAATCTGAAGAAGTGTAACTTCGTGAAGAGGGAGCTAGTATACCTGGGATTTGTTATCTCAGCAGATGGTCTCAAAATGGACCCCAAGAAGGTGAGGGCTATCATAGAATGGCCTGATCCAAGAAGCATGACTGAGGTGAGATTGTTTCATGGTTTGGCCAGTTTCTACAGAAAGTTCATTAGAAACTTCAGTAGTATTTGCACATCCCTTATGGAGATAATGAGGGGGAACAAGAAGGAATTCAAGTGGACAGCTGGAGCAGACAAAAGCTTTTCTATGCTAAAAAAGAAGGTCACAGATAAACCTATATTAGCACTTACAGATTTCAATAAGGTGTTTTAGGTATACTGTGATGCGAGTGGTAGTGCCATAGGGGCCGTATTGAGCCAAGAGGGTAAGCTTGTTGCTTATTTTAGTGAGAAGCTTAATGATGCCAGAAAGAAGTATTTGATATATGATCAGGAGTTTTATGCCATAGTTCAGGCTCTGAAGAAATGGAGGCAATATTTGTTGCCAAAGGAGTTTGTTCTATATACTGATCATTAGGCACTGTAGTATATTAACAGTCAAGGGAAATTAAATCAGAGGCACCTAAAATGGGTTGAGTTCCTGTAGAGCTATACCTTTATGCTGAAGCATCGGAGCAGAAGGTCCAATAGGGTGGTAGATGCCTTGAGTAGGAGGCAATGTCTATTGATGGAGATGAAAGTGGAGGTTGTAGGGTTTGCTGAACTCAAGGGTTTATACCCTGCAGACCCCGATTTCATAGAAGCTTGGAAAGCCTGCACTGCGCCTGTTACATTGGACAGGACTAAGTGGTTAAATTTTTTGATTCAAGATGGAATGCTATTCAGGGGGAACCAATTATGCATTCTGAGGAGCTCAATGAGGGAGAATATCATCAATGAAAAGCACAATGGAGGTTTAAATGGACACTTTGGTCGAGATAAAACCATTTCCCTTGTTAGTGAAAATTACTACTGGCCGCAATTGCAACAAGATGTGGCAAAATTTGTGCAAAGTTGTAGGATATGCCAGATGGCAAAAGGTGTGAGGCAACCTACTAGTTTATATCAACCACTACCTGTACTCGAAAGGCCATGGGAGGATATTAGCATGGATTTTGTTCTTGGTCTACCCAGGACGCAGAGGGGACACGACTCCATATTTGTGGTAGTGGAAAGGTTTTCAAAAATGGCTCATTTTATTCCCTACCATAAGACTAGCGATGCGGTCCATGTGGCTGGTTTATTCTTCAAGGAAGTGGTACGCCTTCATGGGCTGCCAAGGAGCATTGTGTCGAACAGGGATACTAAGTTTGTAGGGTATTTTTGGAGAACCCTGTGGAAGAAACTGAAGACGGATTTAAAATTTAGTTCTGCATACCACCCCCAAATAGATGGCCAAACAGAGGTGGTAAATCGGAGCTTGGGCAATCTACTGAGATGCTTGGTCGAAGACAAGCCTAAGGGATGGGATTTAGTTCTGTCGCAGGCAGAATTCGCTTACAACAGCTCTTTCAATAGGTACCAATAAATCGCCATTCCAGATCATCTATGGGAGCAGCCCAAGAAACGCTTCAGAGTTGAGAAGGATGGATACAAGAGAAAAATGCAATGCTGAGGCTAAAGACTTTGCTGAACACCTGAAGGGAGTGCATGAGGAGGTGACAAGGCACATTGCTAAGATGAATACTCAGTATAAAGCCAGGGCAGACCATAAGTGCTGGGCTAAGGAGTTTGAAGTAGGAGATTCCATCATGGTCCATCTAAGAAAAGAGAGGTTTCCTACCAAGACCTATAACAAGCTGAAGATGAAGAAATTTGGGCCATGCAAGATCATTGGGAAATGGGATTCGGGTAATGCATATGAGGTGGAGTTGCCGAGTGAACTTAACATCTCACCGGTTTTTAACATTTTAGATTTGGTCGAGTTTCATGAAGGAGATAGCAGTGCAACACCAAGCCCGGATTTGTGGAGCATTCCCATGGTTACTCTAGTCGTAGATGAGATAGAAGAAGTCCTTGATACGCGTGAGGGTCGATGTACTCGAAACAGGTGTTATTCTGAGTATTTTATCAAGTGGAAGGGTAGGCCCATAGAAGATGCGACTTGGTTGTCGAAGGCAGAGGTTGACCACCTGGGTCTACCTCAGACAGATTAGAAGTGAAGGTCACTTCTCAATTCACCCCAGGGGTCTGATGAAGGAGCATCCGGAGGTGGAAAAGCAATCTTGCATCACCCAAAAATATTTTTTCTTTAAGTGCCAAAGCTATAGCGATATCGCGACACCTTTTTGAGAAAGGGTGTCAAAGGGTCAAACTGTCGCGATATCGCGACACTTTTTGAGAAAAGGGGCCAAGGCGCAAAAACGATCATGAAATCGTGACATTTTCAAAGCAAACAAGCCAAGGTACAAAATGGTCACGAAATCGTGACATTTTCAAAGCAAATAAGCCAAGGCACAAAATGGTCACGAAATCATGACATTTTCAAAGCAAAGAAGCCAAGGTGCAAAATGGTCACGAAATCGTGATATTTTCGAAGCACAGGAGCCAATGTGCAAAATGGTCGCGATTTCGCGACACTTTCGGAGCGAAGGCTCAAAGGCACAAAGTGGTCATGAAATCACGACACTTTTGGACTAAAGGCTCAAAGGCACAAAGTGGTCACGAAATCGTGACACTTTCGGAGCAAAGGCTCAAAGGCGCAAAGTGGTAGCAAAATCGTGACACTTCCGGACCAAAGGCTCAAAGGCGCAAAGTGGTCACGAAATCGTGACACTTTCGGAGTGAAGGCTCAAAGGCGCAAAGTGGTCATGAAATTGTGACACTTTCGGACCAAAGGCTCAAAGGTGCAAAGTGGTCGTGAAATCGTGACACTTTCGGAGCGAAGGCTCAAAGGCGCAAAGTGGTCGCAAAATCGTGACACTTTCGGACCAAAGGCTCAAAGGCACAAAGTGGTCACAAAATCGCAACACTTTCTGAGCGAAGGCTCAAAGGCGCAAAGTGGTCACAAAATCGTGACACTTTTGGAGCGAGGGATCAAGGGCACAAAGTGGTCGCGAAATCACGACACTTTCGGAAGCAAGGTGACAGGGTGCAAAGTGGTCGTGAAATCGTGACACTTTTGAGGCAAAGACACCAAGGGGAAAAATGGTCACGAAATCATGACATGTCATGGTTTCATGGCCCCAAGGAGAAAATAGAGGCCGAACACCAAAATGTCGTGATATCGCGACCGAAGAGGAGAGAGGGCGTAAGGAAGCAAACACGTCACGATATCGCAACAAAACGCTCACGACTCCAGACCAGCCGACGGTTGTAGAGGCCATTGCAGAAGGGCACGTGGCATCAAATTATAGGTGGCCATAGAGCACTAGGCGGTTACAAAGGCCATTACAGAAGGGCACGTGGTAGCAAATAACAGATGGCTATGGTGCATTCCTATGGTGGGTGGATGGACAGGCAGCTGCAGAGCACTCTGCCATCCCATGCCATGATGATGGAAGATACCTGGCCACAATATGCAGGCGATGACAGAACACTCATGCGGGAAGTTATAGGGAATCCTGCATTCTATGTAATGACGGCCTAAGGGGTTCGGGTCTATTATAAAAGGAATGCATACATTGTAAAAGGGGTTCTTGGCCATTTGAATATAACTGCTATATTTCCGAATTTGAGACCTCTGTTAATGAAATTTTGGTGAATTTTTTTGTGTGTTATTCTAGTTCTGCTTTAGTTGTTGACCTTAACAACCCTTTCCCTTTGGTCGAGAAGGGATACAATTCAAAGACTCACCTCCATGAAGGATATGGACAAGACCAAGAAGGGTCTTCAGAAGATGAGTCGAAATACGAGGTAACACCTTGGGATCATTTTGAGTCTAATAACAATCATCCACAAGTGCATACCATGGATGATGATCAGGAGAGCTTCCTGAAAATGTTCCCTTTAGATGTTTCTATTGAGCATATGCTACCTTAAGAGAATCAGGTCCCCCCACAAAGAGCGAAACAACCCTAATGGGACCATATTAATCTGCTTGAGCAAGATGAGCTTCATATATCACAAACAGTTGTTGGTGCCAACGAAGGCCTTTGGATTTCTGATAGTGATTACGAAGATGAAACTGAGATGGCTTATCTCAATCATATGCAACAACAAAAATATCCCTTGGACATAGATGACATATTTGAACAACTACACCTAGGGCCAAGGCATCGGTGGCACCTAAACCAAGCATAGTTATAGCAATTTCTGCACCTGCCACTCCAGGTATACAGATAACATCTTCCACCTGGATACCCTATAGCACCATCAGTGCCTAGGGCAGATCCTATCCTCTTATATGCACATAGGGCTGATCCATTTGTACCAGTGCCCACAGAGCCAGATCCAGAGCACCAAGAATATCCAGAATGTCAAATCCATCACACCTGCGATAATGGAGACCACAATCATTTCATCAACATGATCTCCATTGACTTAACCACCCCCATTCATGATCCAACCAACCCAACACAGTCATTGCATCTAGACATAGAGGCTATCGATTGGGATCATGTTGACACACCACCCTCCCCATCAGAGTACTGGCCTTGCGGTGGGATGTTTCATTTCACTCCAGGATAGACTCAGGATGTCTTCCATGCTGAAGAAGAACCTAATGTTCCTAAAAATGATCTTAATTCAACAAATGATATCCACCTGATCCCAAATCCACACCAGTTGGAGGATGGATCCCACATGTCAATCAAGGAGACGACTGATGTAGACATTGGCTCAGATCCAATGAATCCATAGATTCTCAAGTTGGGGGTAAGTCTCTCCCCCGAAGAGCAAGCTGACTACATTGCCCTTCTCAAAGAGAAGAAGGAGGTTTTTGCATGGTCATACAAAGACATGCCAAGACTAGACTCATAGCTAGTCATGCATAATTTAACGCTTGATCCGACAATCAAGCTAGTAAAGCAAAAACTATGCAATATGCACCCAACAGTGGCCTTAATGGTCAAATACAAATTGTAAAAGTTGTTGGATGCACAATTTGTCATCTGCATGGATTACCCACAATGGTTGTCTAACATGGTGCCCATCAAAAAGTCCGATGGGAGGATTCGCATATGCACTGATTTTTGAGATCTAAACAAAGTGAGTCCTAAGGATGATTTCCCCTTTCCTAGCATCGATGCCTTGGTAGACGCTACAATAGGCCATGAAATGCTTTCCCTCATGGATGGTTTCTTAGGATACAATAAGATTTGTATCAATCCCGAGGACCAACTAAAAATGATATTCACAACACCTTGGGGGACATTTTGTTATAAGGTCATGCCTTTTGGCCTTAAAAATGCTAGCACCACCTACCAACGTACCATGACATACATATTCCATGATTACATGCACAAAACTTTGGAAGATTACATGGATGATTTTTTGGCCAAATCTCTTTTGCACCCAAATCATCTTGATGACTTACGCAAGATCCTCGATCGCCTCATTGAGCATAAGGTTAGACTAAACCCCAAGAAGTGTGTATTTTGCATCACATCTAGAAATATTTTGGGTTTCATAGTCTCCAAGCAAGGAATCGAGGTGGATCCAAACAAAGTCAAGGCAATCCTTGAAATGCTTCCCCCAACTACCATCAAGCAACTCAGAAGTTTGCAGGGAAAGGTTGTGTCGATCAAATTCTTCATAGCATAGTTATCTGAAAAGTATCGACCCATGAATAAATTATTGCACAAGGGGGTAGCATTCCACTAGGATGACGAGTGCCAATCAACATTTGATGATATTAAACAGTACTTGGCTTCATTGCCAGTATTGGCACCACCTAGACCAAGAGTGTCGTTCTACTTATACATCTCAGCTACTGAGGTGGCACTGGGCACCATGCTGTCCTAGCATAATGAATTGCACAAAGAATAGGCTACTTACTATCTTAGCCGTACCCTGGTTAGTTATGAACTTAACTATGCACACATCAAGAAGCTCTACTTGGCAATGGTGTTTGCTACCAAGAAGTTATGCCATTACATGCTGAGCAACAAGATGTATGTTGTGTCTAAGGAGAATCCATTGCGATACATGATGAGTCGTACTTATCATAGTAGCCACATGGCAAAATGGATCATGTTGTTGATGGAGTTTGACATAGATTTCATTGGACAAAAATCCATAAAAGGTCAAGTCATCACCGATCAACTGGTAGAGGCTCCTATTGAAGATGATCAACCTCTAACCATAGAACTACCAGATGATGGGGTCTTCCATGTTTCAGAATCACCAGATTCTGATGAGCCTGAGTCATCGGCTGACATAACCCTATTCTTTGATGGTTCTAAATGTGAGCAAGGAGTTGGTGCAGGAATCATATTCTTCACACCGTAAGGGGCTCCAATGCCTCTATCATTTAAATTAGACTTCCCATGCACCAAAAACAATGTAGAATACGAAGCCTTGCTCATAGGTCTTTAGACAGTAGTCACCATGAGCATTAAATGTTTAAACATCTTTTGTGATTCATTGTTAATTGTCAATAAAGTAAAGGGGATATTCCAATGTAAATGTCTAGTTATGCAAGCCTACAAAGCCCTTGTGGATAAATTCCTAGCACAACTTGAATGGTACAACATCAAGGCACTCCCTCGATCATCGAATCATTTTGCGGATACTATGGCCTCTTTGGGGTCACTAATCCCGCAAGACCCTTCTGGTGAAATGACAACCATTCTGGTCAAAAAATTATCGTAATCTATGATGAAGCGTGCAAGCTTTGACCTAACGCCAAGAATCCACCTGATCCAAATTGAACCATCTCAGGATAAGTTCTCTCAAATTCACGATTGTCTGATTCGAGCCAACTGGGGATACTTGTTCTCCCCGACCCCTCTTAATAGCAACACAACGCTATTTTTACAAGTTCTTTCCCACTCAACTTTTTCTAGGGATGAACTTCAGGAGGGATTGGCCATTCATACCATTGAGTTTTTTGATCAGCAGGATTGGTACACACCCATAAGGGATTACCTCAAGCTAGGTACTCTCCCACTTGGATTGACATAAGCCACGAAAATATCATTCAAACAAAAAGAGGCAAAACATGTCTTGCTAGGAGACATTTTGTATCTTTAGAGCTATGAAGGAATCCTCCTCCATTGCTTGGACCAGTAGTAGTCCTCTTGGGTGATCACCCAAGCCCATGATGGTACGTGCGGTGGCCACTTCAGTGGTATGGCCATCACAAAGTGCATTCTCCGCATGGGTTATTATTGACCATCTTTAGAGTGATATTGTTGCGCATATGTAAAGAAGTGCGTGAAGTGTCAACACCATGCTAATTTGACACACGTAACTTCTCAGGCTTTGCAACCGATCCAATTGGCTTGGCCTTTTTTGTAGTGGGACTTCGATTTAATCGAAAAGATCTCCCCTGTGTCGTCGGGTCATCACACATTTATCATAACGGCCACAAAGTATTTTACCAAGTGGGTGGAAGCAATTTTGTTAACCTCTACGACTGGACCTCGCATTGCGGAGTTTATTTTGTATAACATCATATGTCATTTTGGTATTCCATCCAAGATCCTCTTAGATAATGGGACACCCTTCAAGAATAAATATGTGCATGCTTTGACCACAAAGTACAAAATTTAGCACAGTTTTTCAACACCCTATTATCCGCAAGCAAATGGGCAAGCAAAGGCGTCAAAAAAAATGCTAGTCGCCAACCTCAAAAATATTGTCACAGATAATCATAAGGATTGGCACATCCATATCCCACTTGCCCTATGGGCTTATCACACTAGCATTTCGGATGCACACTGGAGCAAATCCATTTTCGTTGGTGTATGGCTTCGAGGCTGTCATGCCTCTTGAGTTGGAAATCCCTTCCCTGTGCATTTCAATGCAAGAGTTCATCGATGATGACACTGCATGGTAGGCCCAGTTAGACCAACTTACGTTGCTCAACGAACAATGCATCAATGCTCTTGAGCATTTGCATATCTATCAAGAGCGACTTAAGAGAGCATATAACATGAAGGTTCACCTAAGGGAATTTTAGGTTGGAGATTTGGTCTTAAAAGAGAACCATCAGAATTCTAATTTGCCATCCCATCTAAGGGACAATTTCATAGAAAACTGGTTAGGTCCTTATGTGATTGATAGTAAAATAGGACCTGGAACATACCGGCTTGCCTCTCTTGAAGGAATCAAGGATCTAGAACCCTTGAACATCAGTCATTTGAGGCCATTCCACATTTAGAGATCCATAGTCCAACCAAAAGCTTCGAGGATTCTCACAATCACTTGGTCAACCCAAAAATGCCCCAAAGGTGTCCATAAACCCTTTGGTCAACCCAAAAGCTCCAAGGATTCCCAGAATAGCTTGGTCAACCCAAAAATGCCCCAAAGGTGTCCATAAACCCTTTGGTTAAACCAAAAGCTCCAAGGATTTCCGTACTCTCTTGGTCAACCCAAAATGCTCCAAAGGCATCCATAAACCCTTTGGTCAAAACAAAAGCTCCAAGATTTCCATAATCTCTTGGTCAACCCAAAAATGCTCCAAAGGCATCTATAAACCCTTTGGTCAACCCAAAAGCTCTAGGGATTCCCAAAATAGCTTGGTCAACCCAAAATGCCCCAAAGGCATCCATACACCCTTTGGTCAACCCAAAAGCTCCAGGGATTCCCAGAATAGCTTGGTCAACCCAAAATGCTGCAAAGGTGTCCATACACCCTTTGGTCAACCCAAACGCTCCAAGGATTCCCAGAATCACTTGGTCAAACATACATATTCAAAAACAAACAAAACAATAAAATCATAAAAAATAACAAAAAAATTGCATCTCCATTCCATGCATACTCGTAAAAATCAAAATACAAAAATATAGGCTGCATTAGGCATCACATCCATACATTGCATATTTGTTAGGTTATACATGTCAAAAGCACCATAGACTATAATTGCTCGGCAATTCCTTCATTTTCCATAGTCCATACATTTTTATCCCCACATACATCCCGAATAACACCATCACCATTTTTAACATAGTCAGTTGTCTCCTAATGTATAGGGTTTTTGTCATTCAACTGTCTTTAAATTGCTAGTCAAAAACTGTACAAAGTTAAATGAATTTTCCAAGGGAAAGTTTTACTTGGGTCAAGCCTCATTACGTAACATCCCTACACAAGTTAAAACACATAAAATAATTCCTAAGTTGTGTGAATGCAAGAGAAACCTACAAAGTAGTCTAGGGTACCATAGGTGAAATATTAGCCTATTCATCCCCCTATGTGAATGGTTCAAGAGTGCTGAGAATTGAAAAAAGGACAAGCTCTTCCCCATCCATTCCCCCTAATCAATAGTGGTTTTCACCACTACCACAACTCCCAATCACCGTTGGTCCTCAAATTTGTAAGGATTCGTACTACATGTCCCTGCAACGGATGGGTAGTCATCCCCAAGGCCTAAAAGGATCAATGATCATTCAAAAACAACATTTCCACAAGCCATCATCATAATCACCTTTGGTCTCCCAAGTTGTAAGGATTCGTACTACACGTCCCTGCTAAGGATGGGTAGTCATCCCCAAGGCCTAAAATATCAATACCCTTACTTCATAATCTCCATACTACCTTTTGGTTCCCAAATCCGTAAGGATTCGTACTACACATCCTTGCAAAGAATGGGTAGTCATCCCCAAGGCCTAAAAGGATCAATGTTATTTACCAGTCACAAACATACCAGCTTAACCTCACAAATCTCAAAAGCTAAATCAGATAATAGTGGTTATCACCACTATTCAAAATCCTTTCTCCAAAAGAAAAACAAAAAAAGAACAAAATAAATAGTGATTTTCATCACTTTGTACACGAGCAAATATCCTAAACCATTGAGCCAATAAAAATCTTGAACTTGAATCCCTAGAATTCTCAGCATTCAAAAACCATCTAGGTGATCCTCATTACGGGTTTGGTGGATAGCCTACCTGGCAATGGCGGTATCCTACTCGCATGATGATATGTCTGTAACATTAGCTTTGTGTGTGAGCAGACCAATGTTTGCATGTGGATGAGCTAGCTTATGGTATCTTAGATTGTCCCATGGATTAATCTTACTAAATACAAAAACGGAGTTAGTGGAGCTAATTAGGTGATCCTCAGTACAGGTTTGGTTGATAACCTATCTAGCACTGGTGGTATCCTGACAAATACAATGTAAACGAACTCAATTACACACATAGGGATGTGAAATAACTTGGTTAACCTCCAAGTCAGATTTATACCTTGTTTAAAAGTCTTGCGAGATAAATGTACAGTTTTGGCTAGTTAGTTAAAATATATGAATCTTATACAAGCTTAACTACATTTTTAAAACAACTGGTACATTTCATTTCGTACATCACCATCAGAAAAAAAAATGCAAAATACAAAAACAAAGTTTTCACATGCAAATTCATTCCACAAAGTCATCCCATAAGTCCAGCGAGCCAATCAATCTTGCACAGTCTATGGTGCCATTGACAAGTTATCCACAAATCATTTCATTCATTCCATATGCATACATCATATAATTAGAAACATTGCATTCATAATACCACATGCATACATCATCATAATTAACTATGCATAAACAACAAACAAACCATGAAAAGTGTATAAACACAAAAAGAGTCATATGTATCTATATCATCAAAATTGCACCAAAAAACAACAATAAAACTGTCCAATGAGAGTGCTTTTTGCACTTGATATTTTGGGCATGCAAAATAGATGTTGAGGTCACAAATTATCACTATCCTACTCCCTAAGAAGGATATCATAGCTGAACCACTCCACGGGACGACGGATTGTTGCGAATTTCATCCCCAAACGGCGTAGCAAAATGGGTCAAAACCCAACCAAAAATAGCAATAACATTGCCGAACGAAGGCACTTTTGTGCCTGATATTCTTGGCATCCAAAATAGACATTGGGGTCACGAATTGTCACTATCATACTCCCTAAGAAGGCTACTATATTTGGCCCGCTCCATGGGAGAACAAATTTTTGTCAATTTCAGCTCCAAATGGCATCACAAAAAGGGTTTAAACCCACCAAAAATAGGTCAAAATGTTTGGAAACTGCTTGAGCATTCAAAGGTAAACAAATGAAGGCACCCTTACCTAAGTCATATTGGGTCAAGTGACTTGTCACTTTTCTCATGTCGGTCATTCCCTCATCAATTAGTCGCTTGAGGGGGTAGTCCCACTTAGTCACCAATTAACAAAAACACACCCAATCAAGGAAATGACACGCATTCAAAGGATCATTGAAAAAGACAATCATGCCCTTGCTTGGGGCAGCAAACAAGCAATAATCACAAGCTGATCAAACACTTGGTATTTGTGAATCATGAACTCAAGTTTCCCATAGAAAAAAGGTTGCATCCTTTGCCTATTCATGGCTGATCAATGTCCAAGTTCAAGTAACACCTTACTAAACAAGGTTAACACTTGAATTAAGTTCCTTAGCTTGTCATAAGAAAGGATTCAAGAATGCATGCCCTTTCTATACTTGGGGAATCAAGAGTTGGTTAGGTTACTGAGAAACCATAATCATTAGTGCTTTGGTTATCTATTTTAGCTCAGCACTGCGCCCTGCATAATGCTTCACAAAAAGGGGCATCTATAGACACCAAAACAACACCAATTCAATTATGTGACAACAAGCGCTGATTGCATTAACACACACAACCACCAGGGTAGCCACCAGAGGTTAAACAATGGTCCTAACCACTCCCAAAAGTAGTTTGGAGGTCAGAGGTCAATTTGGCACCTTTTTGGCACCTTGCTCTCTACTCGTCCCACCCAGGGACGAATACAAACTGGCATTCGTCCCTCCCAAGAACAAATATTAGAATTCACCCTAGTGTGAGGCAAATAGAAAGTTTGACTGGAAAAAAGTCAAACCTTGACAAGTATGCCAGTTAACTAAAGATGCAAGCCATGCAATTACGAGGAATGGCTCCAAATCAAGAAGAGAGACTTCAGTCATGCATGTATTTATTTTAGAGACCTCATGCAAGGAGATTCTAAATCAGGGAATTAGCTTTTCTCTCAAAATAGGAAAAACAACTCAAGTGGCACCCTTGCATGTGCAATTCAAACATAGAGACCCTAGGTCTATAAATTGGATAGTTTTCTCACCCAAAAGAGATACAGAGAAGGAGAATTTGACCAACAAAGTGCTACCAATTTACATACCTACTTGCAATTTGTGCCTTTCACATCCTTAATCTCTCATTCAAAAGGGAGGTTATTGGGTGACTATTGGAAGCACGAATCAAGACCCAAAACCTGATTTTTGGCCAAAATATCCCACAAAATTTGTCGACAACACCCCATAACAGGTTTTGGACCCATCCCAAGTGGATTGGTGCTAAACAAAAGTCCCAAACGGTGGGCGTCCTACCCCCGGGTGCTCCCCAAGTTGACATAGTCCCAAACGCCCCACCCTGGGATGAATAGAAATATGTGATAGATTTATCTAATTTTTATTTTTCATCTTATTCTAGGTTATTTAAATAGGCTGTAGTTTAAATTTCACTTCAGTCTGAGCATTTTTACCAGGTTTTTATCATTTCTCGCCTTTACTAATCTGTAGATGCCATCATCAAAATTTGGGTACTATAATCCAAATTGGATAAATCTAACCATCTGGATCTTCCCAAAACACCCTGAATTAGCTAACCCCAACTTTGTAGGTCATTTGGAGCTTCCTAAGATGGACATTGAAGAGGGTGCTTTCTGACAAATTATTGCAGGTTAATTCATCCCACCCTGGAGCGAATACAAATCTGTAAGGAATTTCTTGACTGTTCCTTTTGCAGTGGCTTCTTGGTAACATATTTATGCTTCTATCAAATTTTTAGGTCGATCTGATATTATTTGGTCATCATTTTAAAATTTTAATGCATACACTAACAGTAGGCCTTGGGAAACGCATGTTTTATTCTATCTACAGGTGCTACTAATATTTTATGTTTCCTTGAATGCAGGTCTTTGACATCATAGGAGTAGGAAGGAATCAAAAATCATACACACAAGTGGTGGTGATGTTTTGGTCCACCCATCTTACATGTGGGCACGCGGAAGAAGGATTTGCTATCCATGGATGTGATAAAGAAATATATTTGATGCTCCTATTCCCTAAAAAGGAAGGAGACATATTGTAACATGACTTTAAAAGCATATCAATAAAAAGGGCAGAATCTTTCATATTGCTTTTATCTTGTGTCGATTCGTCTATGTTCTTTCTTTTCATGCATGTTGCAATATATAGGCTTTTAGTGTTAAGTTTGGTTTTAAACGCATCTTGATTGGCATATTCCTTTTTGTTTTTGTATCCTCGTGCTTTCAGAATAATGTATTGGAAATAAAAATAATAAAATATTAAAAACATGCCTCGCTAGTTTTACCTATCTCGATCTGTGTCTATCGATGGCGAAAGGCACTTTTGAGAAAATGAGAGTATGCATTTGAGGTTGAAGAAACACATGCTAGCATTTGGGAAAATATGAAAGTGTATTTATGATTGTGTAAATACCTATCATTATTTGTGGTTGATAGGTATATATGCTAGGGTTTAATGTAAGAGTGTTGATTATTCAATCTCAAAGTATGTAGATGACCTCGTTTAGTGATCCCAACAATGTAATGGTATAAAATTTGACCTCCTTTTAGGTGGTCATATGATGGTGTATTCATAGACCTTTTAATGTTTTGGAGAGAAAATATAGGTGGTAAGCCAAGGCTTCCAAGTGGTAGGGACTAGGTACCCACCTGTCTTGGGTAGCTGTAATGAGTCGCCTGGGGTGTATTACTTAACAATATCAACTTACCTAAAGCATACAATACAATTCAATATTTAGATTAAGGTTTCTATCATAGATTGGTATGCAAATTTATCAAAATAACTACCTTAATTTTTAACCAGCTATAGATTTATCAAATTATGAGTTGTACACATGAATATTCACAATGATATTCTAATACAATTCATTATGGCCACATAATACCAAGGTGAGAGTGATAACAATTTTACTATTAGTTATAAAGGTATTGGCTACTAAGAAAAACACAACATAAATGATAATAGCCTAAAATAAGTTGTTTACCCAATCTCTCTTAACATCAATTAGGGTGGGTCTTAAGTAATAATATAATTTGGCCACTATGGAAAATTGCATGATACATTTAAGAATATTATGATAAGTTAAGAAATAAGAAAAATCTTCAAAACCTATAGTCAAATCTAAAAGTTGTACTACAAAATTAACTAGATGTTGAGTGGTAGAAAATTGCATGCTTCATACTACAAGTATTACAAATGCTAATGATTAATAAGAAATCCATCCTTTTTAATTTATGTGATGGATTCTTCAAGAGAAAAAATTAGAACCAAGAACCAATGAATATTTAAAATATGATGTTTTTCCTCTAACCTTACAATAAATTAGAAAATCAAAGCTAAGAATAATAAATTATCCCTTATAAGTTAATATAAATCCTATTCTAGATGGTTTAAATATGATGCATTTTGCTATTGACATGGTATACTAGGCCACAAATTTAACAATTGCCAATTATTTAAGAGATTTGTACATGACTTAGTTTTCATATAATTTCATATTTATATCTTTACAAAGAGAGGTAAAGAAATAAATAAGACACCTTGTGAACTATATACTTATATTCTCGTGATAACGATACTTCACAATAAGGTCATCTAGAAAAATTCCAATATTCTAATTATGTCTCTTAACAAGATCTTTCTTATAAGACAATAATTAGATAACAACTTCCTTACTAATCTCTTACTATAATAATAAGAAGAATACAATGACTTAAACATTAATGCTATCACTAAGAGAATAATACAAATTTCATCCCAAGATAAAAATTAAACTAAAAGTCTTGATAAATTCAAATCTTACAATGGCTAGGATTCTATGACGTAGATGTCTCTACTAGAATAAAATTTATAAAAGTGAAATTCCAACATAGAACTCATGACACCAACACTATTGACATTTATATATAGGATAAATAAAAATAATAATGTGATAATATAAGAAACTTTCATGTTATAGAGATTTGTCTATATCTAATAATATAAGGGTTCCTCCTCTGTTATGGATCTACAATTATTAAAAATGGTATTATTATTTATAATATTATTTATAATGCAACCAGATATATTACTTAATTATAAATTTGTACCAATGAAGTAGATGACAACATTACATTGGTATATGGTGAGCTAAAAAATATACCAATATTTGAAGTTAAGAATAAAGATACTATAATAAATTTTTATTTTGAGTTGGTAAAAGAAGGGGTTTTGAAATGCTCCCCAAAATTTTATCAAGGGGATTTTCCAAGGGTCTCCAAACCTAAAAATAAAGATATTCAAAAATATTAGAGAGAGATACATTGCCATACCGGTAATCGATAGACCCAAAATGAAATTACACATAAACTCCAAATAAATACTTTCAACCTACAAATCCAAAAGGGATTACCCAACCACCAATTCAAATATGCATTAAACTCTGGGACAAATTTGAAACTGAGCACTGAAGAAGAAATTAAAATTTGAACTTTTCGCTCTACCTAAAGACTTAAAATTTGAAATTTTCTACCAAGTGGAAAAATACGCAAACTAGTCTTCCAACACCAAAAAAACTAGACCAAAAGCTAGGAATGAGAGGACCAACATCCCACCTAGCAGGGAACTTTAGAACAAAGAGATTGTCATCCTATAGCACTCACCCAACTAGCAGTTGGGGTATGTGGATCTTACATATATGTTAGGAAACCTCGAAAAGGAGCTAATTATAAATATTAATAAAAAGTAAACATGGCTCCAATGGAAAGAACCACCCCCAAAAACTGTGTTTCTAGGTCCAAATAGTGAACTAATAGGTCAAGTAAAAATTATGTGATAACCTAGAATCCTATGGCTAGAACACCCAAAATAAATGTACCCTTTTCTTAGAAGGGGATACCACAAGCACAACTAGCCAAGAGTACCAAAAGAAAACCAGAGAGCTAGAATAGAACCCTGGAACTAAAGATAGGTCTAGTCCCAAAAATACAACCTTTGCTCATGAAAAACTATTGAGATTTGAGGAACCCAGAACCTATACTTCAAAGAGGGGCCTTACCACCTAATATCATGGTGGAAAAGTACCATTGAAGAACAAACAAGGGAGTAGGCATATAGTGATAAAAGAACCTTCAAACTAGACCATCCAGATCCTACATCCCATTGAATGCTAAAATAAAAATAACAGCAACCATATGACTCAAATAAAACTAGAGGATCTACCAATAGATGGTCTTACAAAGTAACTAGGAGAAAACTCTTGCTAACCTCAAATGCTAAACAACTAAAATCCCAGCATAGGGTATCATTGTCCAACTAGAATTATGTAGGGGATGTCCAACAATGAATGCCATTTGAACCTCCAAATATGGAAACACCACCAAAGGTTTTCCACTAACCAAACCCAAGAAGACTAAACTTAAACAACACTATCAAGGGATTCAGGGCAGCAATTGGATTTTAAAATATTCCTAGATCCTTAGAAAATGATTTTGAAAAGGACCTAAAACCTTAAAATTTGTGGATTCAAAACCCATAGGTACATTATAACACCAAACTACCAACCCCTATGGGTTCTAACCCCACAAGTATGCAAAATAATAGTTTCCCCACTAGGGAAGGAACTCAACAACAATACCCAACCAAAATAACTTATCCTTTTAGAGCATAAATACCAACATCTCAGTCCACCACCCCACCAACTACCCTGCAACAGTGCTTTAGGAAAATATGGAATATGGGACACCTTAGGCACCATCACTAGATCAATAATATCAAGCAAAATGTAAGCCCCACAACCCACTATAGATTTTGATCCATAATAGGACTCTAGGCTAGAAAATTCAGCCCTCTTGCTATCCTGCAAAATAAAATATCAAGAGGTAAAAGGAGCTTCCAAATCAGATGGAGAAAAATGATCCTCCAAAAAGAAATTAATGGATTCTCTTTGATATGAAGTCTAGGTAGCAACGAAGAGGGCTTCAAGCTTAGAAGGTGGAAAATTTGAGTCCAGGGAGAAGTGGTGTTCAATCTCTCCAATCATAGACCTAATATCCTCTACAGCGAGATCTGACACCATGGTTGACCTCATGCCCACACTCAAATTCAAATTTTCTCCACCCATCACACTACTAGAGCAAAAGAATATTATTTTCCAAGACAACAACATATATTAGGACATTTAAAATAGTAATATGATTTTAATATCATGACTATAAATATTATATGATATTAAATTGAATATAATATCCAATTCACCATACCATTTTTTAAATGAGAACTACATGCTAGATGATGATACGATTCAAAATAACACTCGTTAAAAAGAAATTTCTAAAATGGTTAAGTTAACAAAATAACTGATTCCAAAATAAGTTGAAGTGTATTTTAAGATCATTAAAAGTTTTTAACATTAACATAGATATATATGGATATGGGTGGACTAAATCCTAATATTATGATGCATAATATTGTTACTTAGCTAAGTGCAAAACTTATAAAATAAAACACAAAGAAAACTTTCCTTGTTGTTTTAAAACCAATATTTATAAATCAAAATGATCACACCAATTGGGTTTCTATTAATGTACCAGGAAAGAAAAAGAAGAAATAAGGAATATAAGGATCTAAGAGCATGCATTCACTTTCAATATGTGAATAAATACTATCCTAACGATAATACTCCATTGTGTTCTTTTCACTAAAATTTATATTCCATTATGGCATTTGAAGTATTTTCTGTTATGGACATATTATTGGGTGCACCAACTTTTCTAAAATTCAAACATAACATGACCTTAATTATATAATGGGGAATATATTTAAATGTTATTATCAAGGTTATGCATAGTGGCGAATATTCACAAATTGGGCGAATATTAGGATTTCCAAAATAAAAAATTGGCGAATATGAGGACCCTCGATGTTGGCCCATTCACCTAAAATTTTCAGGATCAATTTGTTTTTAGGGTCAATTCACCATGATATATATCTAAATATAGGCATATTTGTACTCATTGGAAATATATTTTTAAGCCTGATCTAATGGTGGTGTGTTTATGAAGTTATAAGATGATTTAATAGGTCAAAAGTGGTCCCAAATATGAACTTACATTTTAGGGATTCCAAAACCCCAAATTTTGGTGTGAAGATGCTCGATTTTATTTGATTAGGATTCTCCATGATTCACCTTGATTTTGATTAGGATTTGCCATTTTTTACAAGTACATTTTTAGTCTAACTCCTTATGCATAACCTTGGTTATTATATATTTTGGTTTTAGGAATATTTGAGTACCTTAAAAAATAATAATTATTTATATATTCATGATATGATACATAAAAAAAAGTATATTCTTGGTTTGAAGTATTTATATACAATCCCAAGGAGTTTGTTGTCTTACTATCTATAAAGTTGTATGTGCTACCTAAATCAATGAACACATTGATAGGTTGTAATTTTATAATTCCATGTATCTTGATAGTGTCGAGAGCTTTAAGACCAATAAGTGCATGAGAAGAAAGATCCACATCATCTTTATTCTCTTCTACTTCATCCATTTCTACTAGTTGTTGTTCTAGTTCTATCGATTGTTTATGTTGTAATGAATCTTCATCCTCAATAACTGATGTATCTTCATATTCCAAGATAAATATATGATTTTCTTGACAAACCTAATATCATGGATGGTGTGAACTACATTTGAAATAGAAAAATCCTAAGGATTGCTCAAAATTATTGTAAAAGTGATGAGAATTGAAGTCACATTTATATGGAGGATTAGACTATTGGATATTTTGTTCTATTGCTAGGGCTATAAATTATGTAACATAAAGAGTATAAGGATTGTAAATATTGAATTCCTTCCACATTTTATCCTTAAGGCCATAGTGAAAGGTAAATGCCATCATTTCTACACTCAATTGTTAGGTATACATAAGAATACTTGTGAACTCAAAGAAATACTCTGCCATTATTTTTGTTTACTTAGTTTCTATAAGATGTACTATATATGATATGGAATATCCCTTGTAAAATATTTGGATAAATTATTGCATGAATTCAAACCATAAAAGAGGACAAACCATGTTGGTAAAGCTATTGTAATAACCAATGATAAGCTTGGGTACCCAACTTAGAAGTTGCTAATGCTTCACATGTTTCATGAATATGGTATAAATGAATAGGAATCTGTATTCTAGCCAATCATAATTGAGGGTTGACACCTTCAGAGGTGGGAATGTCAATGTGAGGAACACCATCATTTACTAAGTAGTCTAGATTAGATGTAAAGCCTAGGTCATATGATCCAAAATATAGAGGATTATGATAAGGTAGTTTTTGTGGAAGAACATTAGTATTTGATGTTTAATGAATTGTTAGACATTGGAGCCTCAAAGTTTTTTGTGAGCCTTTGCCAAGACGAGACACAATATTGGATGAAACTAGGAATTTTTAAATTTTACTCAAAGATTTGATTTGATTATTCTATATGTTGACAATGGAAGCAATCACGTGTTCTTATTGTGAAATATAATGATGTAAACCAATATGAATATTACTAGAAATATGAATATGAATTGAATGGTTTGTAGGGGTAGGATTAGTGGGAGTAGGAGAAGAAGAACTAGATGTTGTGATGATCAAAAATACTAATATTAAAGGGAGTGTTGTGATTATTAGCTAGATTTCTAGGTTGTCACTTCTTTATACTCATACACATCCTGTAAAGCAACAATACACTATGATAAACTATTGACTTATTTCTAACCAATATTATTAACAAGTTCATTCACGCACTCACAACTTGAAGAAACAAACACAAAAAATTATGGTTCCCACAAGGATCTGATGACATAGGATACTCTCGTCTTCCTCCTCCTCTCTCTCTCTATTTCTATATATATAATATTTTTAACATAATATATATATTTATTATCACTTTTTTATATAAAAATATTTAAATAATTATCTTAATTAGGGAGAAATGGTTTAAAAATGAGAAAGAGTGGGTATTAATAATGTTACAAAAAATAAGGGGGTGTTTTATTAGTAGGAACCTTAATAATTAAAAATAAAATAAAATGTGAAAGCAAGGGGATGTTTAATAATTAAAAAAAAAGAAATGTTTGACCATGGAGATGTGGGGTAAGGAAACACACAAGGAAATGGAATGTATGAAGATGTAAAATAGGAGAAAATGCATGGTATTTGTACTAAATAGTTTCAAAATTTCTAATTAAAATAAAGTAGGAATGGGAGTGGCATCAAATGATTAATTAAAGAAAAAACTAATTAGTTATGGGAAATAAAATATAATTTCTGGAAGAGATATTTTGAAAAACTTAGATGCATCACAAAAAATAAAAACTTAATGTAAGCTAAAAATAAGATACATCCAAGTAAATAAATAATTTAACAAACAATTACAAGAATGAATGAATCTTGTATTAAAGCTTTTGTTGGAGAATTAGTCTATTGGTTACAATGCCTTGCCCTAACTTGTGTGGGGGATATGATTATAATAAGCTTATTTTGCTTATTTGCGAAGTATAATGAAGGCAAAAGGGAGAGAAAACCCTTTTGTAAGTCACACATATCATGGGTGTTGAATCTTCTCTTCTAAAGCCAAATAGGTGTATGGGATTCAACTGATCGGCTGTAGTAGCTTACATTTAATTTTGTCAATATAGGTTAATCTAGGTTAGATTTAAATAGTAGCAATTCAGTATAGATTGTACCATAGTAATTAATACTAAGCTTAGTTCAAATCTCTTTCTGGTTTCATGTGTTGCAGAAATTAAAGTTTACGGAAAATAGAATAAAATAAAATAAAATATGCAATTTATGAATTATTCTATATGAGTATATGTGGATCCACGAAATATTTAATGATGCATAATATAATTTATAATTAATTTTTTTATGAAATTTAATTATGTTTATGCTTTAAAATTTATTCTACATTCTAACTCTATTTACTGGGGGAAGATATTAGAGACTAACCTTTCAGAGTGGGCCCTACCTCCGGAAGGTTAGTGTGAGTCCCTTCCCCTATTTTCTATTTACTAATCGAATCTCATTTAATTAATCTAATTCTTAATTATTTCATAATTACAAGAGAATAAAAGAAATAAAAATTACCATTATTTACCCAACCACAATAACTCATCCTTTCAGAGCCTAAATACCAACATCTCAGTCCACCACCCCACCAACTACCCTGCAATAGTACTTTGGGAAAATTTGGAACATGGGACATCTTAGGCACCATCACTAGATCAATAATATCAAGCAGAATGTAAGCCCCACAACCCACTATAGATTTTGATCCATAATAGGACTCTAGGCTAGAAAATTCAGCCCTCTTGCTCTCTTGCAAAATAAAATATCAAGAGGTAAAATGGGATTCCAACTCAGATGGAGAAAAATGATCCTCCAAAAAGAAATTAATGGATTCTCTTTGATATGAAATCCAAGTAGCAACGAAGAGGGCTTCAAGCTTAGAAGGTGGAAAATTTGAGTCCAGGGAGAAGTGGTGTTCAATATCCCCAATCATAGACCTACTCTCATCTACAACGAGATATGACACCATGGCTTACCTCATGCCCACACTCAAATTCAAATTTTCTCCACCCATCACACTACTAGAGCAAAAGAATATTATTTTCCAAGACAACAACATATATTAGAAAATTTAAAATAGTAATATGATTTTAATATCATGACTATAAATATTATATGATATTAAATTGAATATAATATCCAATTCACCATACCATTTTTTAAATGAGAACTACATTCTAGCTGATGATACGATTCAAAATAACACTCGTTAAAAAGAAATTTCTAAAATGGTTAAGTTAAAAAAATAACTGATTCCAAAATAAGTTGAAGTGTATATTAATATCATTAAATTTTTTAACATTAACATAGATATATATGGATATGGGTGGACTAAATCCTAATATTATGATGCATAATATTGTTATTTAGCTAAGTGCAAAACTTATAAAATAAAACACAAAGAAAACTTTCCTTGATGTTTTAAAACCAATATTTATAAATCAAAATGATCACACCAATTGGGTTTCTAATGATGTACCAAGAAACAAAAAGAAGAAATAAGGAATATAAGGATCTAAGAGCATGCATTCACTTTCAATATGTGAATAAATACTATCCTAAGGATAATACTACATTGTGTTCTTTTCACTAAAATTTATATTCCATTATGGCATTTGAAATATTTTCTGTTATGGACATATTATTGGGTGCACCAAATTATCTAAAATTCAAACATAAGATGACCTTAATTATATAATGGAGAATATATTTAAATGTTATTATCAAGGTTATGCATAGTGGCGAATATTCACAAATTGGGCGAATATTAGGATTTCCAAAATTGAAAATTGGAGAATATGAGGACCCTCGATGTTGGCCCATTCACCTAAAATTTTCAGGATCAATTTGTTTTTATGGTCAATTCGCCATGATATATATCTAAATATAGACATATTTTTACTCATTGGAAATATATTTTTAAGCCTGATCTAATGGTGGTGTGTTTATGAAGTTATAAGATGATTTAATTGGTCAAAAGTGGTCCCAAATATGAAGTTACATTTTAGGGATTCCAAAACCCCAAATTTTGGTGTGAAGATGCTCGATTTGATTTTATTAGGATTCTCCATGATTCACCTTGATTTTGATTAGGATTTGCCATTTTTTACAAGTACATTTTTAGTCTAACCCCTTATGCATAACCTTGGTTATTATATATTTTGGTTTTAGGAATATTTGAGTACCTTAAAAAATAATAATTATTTATATATTCATGATATGATACATAAAAAAAATTAGATTCTTGATTTGAAGTATTTATATGCAAGCCCAAGGAGTTTGTTGTCTTACTATCTATAAAATTGTATGTGCTACCTAAATCAATGAACACATTGATAGGTTGTAATTTTATAATTGCATATATCTTGATAGTGTCGAGAGCTTTAAGACCAATAAGTGTATGAGAAGAAAGATCCACATCATTATTCTTCTCTTCTAATTCATCCATTTCTACTAGTTGTTGTTCTAGTTCTTTCGATTGTTTATGTTGTAATGAATCTTCATCCTCAATAACTGATGTATCTCCATATTCCAAGATAAATATATGATGTTATTCAGAAACCTAATATGATGGATGGTGTGAACTACATTTGAAATATAAAAATCCTAAGGATTTCTCAAAATTATTGTAAAAGTGATGAGAATTGAAGTCACATTTATATGGAGGATTAGACTATTGGATATTTTGTTCTATTGCTAGGGCTATAAATTGTGTAACATAAATATTATAAGGATTGTAAATATTGAATTCCTTCCACATTTTATCCTTAAGGCCATAGTGAAAGGTAAATGCCATCATTTCTAGACTCAATTGTTAGGTATACATAAGGATACTTGTGAACTCAAAGAAATTCTCTGTCATTATTTTTGTTTACTTAGTTTCTATAAGATGTACTATATATGATATGGAATATCCCTTGTAAAATATTTGGATAAATTAATGTATGAATTCAAACCATAAAAGAGGACAAACTATGTTGGTAAAGCTATTGTAACAACCAATGATAAGCTTGGGTACCCAACTTAGAAGCTGCTAATGCATCACATGTTTCATGAATATGGTATACATGAATAAGAATCTGTATTCTAGCCAATCATAATTGAGGGTTGACACCTTCAGAGGTGGGAATGTCAATGTGAGGAACACCATCATTTACTAAGTAGTCTAGATTAGATGTAAATCCTAGGTCATATGATCCAAAATATAGAGGATTATGATAAGGTAGTTTTTGTGGAAGAACATTAGTATTTGATGTTTAATGAATTGTTAGACATTGGAGCCTTATAGTTTTTTGTGAGCCTTTGACAAGAGGAGACACAATATTGGTTGAAACTAGGAATTTTTAAATTTTACTCAAGGATTTTATTTGATTATTCAATATGTTGACAATGGAAGCAATCATGTGTTCTTATTGTGAAATATAATGATGTAAACCAATATGAGTATTACTAGAAATATGAATATGAATTGAATGGGTTGTAGGGGTAGGATTAGTGGGAGTAGGAGAAGAATAACTAGATGTTGTGATGATCAAAAATACTGATATTAAAGGGAGTGTTGTGATTATTAGCTATATTTCTAGGTTGTCACTTCTTTATACTCATACACATCCTGTAAAGCAACAATACACTATGATAAACTATTAACTTATTTCTAACCAATATTATTAACAAGTTCATTCACGCACTCACAAATTGAAGAAACAAACACGGAAAATTATGGTTCCCACAAGGATCTGATGACATAGGATACCCTCGTCTTCCTCCCCCCCTCTCTCTCTCTTTCCATATATATAATATTTTTAACATAATATATATATTTATTATCACTTTTTTTATATAAAAATATTTAAATAATTATCTTAATTACGGAGAGATGGTTTAAAAATGAGAAAGAGCGGGTATTAATAATTTTACAAAAAATAAGGGGGTGTTTTATTAGTAGGAACCTTAATAATTAAAAATAAAATAAAATCTGAAAGCAAGGGGATGTTTAATAATTAAAAAAAAAGGAAATGTTTGACCATTGAGATGTGGGGTAAGGAAACACACAAGGAAATGAAATGTATGATGATGTAAAATAGGAGAAAATGCATGGTATTTGTACTAAATAGTTTCAAAATTTCTAATTAAAATAAAGTAGGAATGGGAGTGGCATCAAATGATTAATTAAAGAAAAAACTAATTAGTTATGGGAAATAAAATATAATTTTTGGAAGAGATATTTCGAAAAACTTAGTTTCTTCACAAAAAATAAAAACTTAATTTAAGCTAAAAATAAGATACATCCAAGTAAATAAATAATTAAACAAACAATTACAAGAATGAATGAATCTTGTATTAAAGCTTTTTTTGGAGAATTAGTCTATTGGTTACAATGCCTTGCCCTAACTTGTGTGGGAGATATGATTATAATAAGCTTATTTTTCTTATTTGCGAAGTATAATGAAGGCAAAAGGGAGAGAAAACCCTTTTGTAAGTCACACATATCATGGGTGTTGAATCTTCTCTTCTAAAGCCAGATAGGTGTATGGGATTCAACTGATCGGTTGTAGTAGCTTACATTTAATTTTGTCAATCCGGGTTAATCCAGGTTAGATTTAAAGAGTAGCAACCAAGTATAGATTGTACCATAGTAATTAATACTAAGCTTAGTTCAGATCTCTTTCTGGTTTCATGTGTTGCAAAAATTAAAGTTTACGGAAAATAAAATAAAATAAAATAAAATATGCAATTTATGAATTATTCTATATGAGTATATGTGGATCCACGAATGATTTAATGATGCATAATATAATTTATAATTATTTTTTTATGCAATTTAATTAAGTTTATGCTTTAAAATTTATTCTACATTCTAACTCTATGTTAGTGGGGGAAGAGATTTAGGGACTAACCTTTCGGAGTGGGCCCTGCCTCTGGAAGGTTAGTGTTAACCCCTTCCCCTATTTTCTATTTTACTTTAACTTCAATAATCTACTCTCATTTAATTAATCTAATTCTTAATTATTTCATAATTACAAGAGAATAAAAGAAATAAAAATTACCAAAGCAAGCAAAATATAAAATAATTATAAAACACAATTACCATATCCTGAAGAAAATATTGTTGTTGCTTTATTATTGAAAATCAAACGTACATGGTTGCGCATCCAACTTTCAGAATTGCATACAGAAGATTACATCAGGAATAATCACAGATTACATATATTTCTCCATTAGCTCGCCATCCAACCAGGCCTTTTCAAAGGCCTCGTATGCAAATATATAT
The DNA here is from genome assembly GCA_028583015.1 of Wollemia nobilis. Taxonomy (NCBI): domain Eukaryota; kingdom Viridiplantae; phylum Streptophyta; class Pinopsida; order Araucariales; family Araucariaceae; genus Wollemia; species Wollemia nobilis. The sequence continues at coordinate 51,294 of JAQPPZ010013923.1, forward strand.
TGTCACTCAGACAATTCCGAACATAACTCCCCGTATTTCTCCCATATGGTTTGGACTTGATATGCAACAACTATGTTCTTATCAAGAATAAAGCTAAATTAACACATCTCCTAAAATACTTGGACTCAATAAATATTCTAATTGGTCCAAGTGGCAACTAATTATAACATAATACTAACTTTGACTTGGTGGGATAGCTACGTAACAATACAACCCTTGATTTAGAATTTTTCTACAACTTTGATCCTTTCTTTTAGGGAAGGATGCATTTATTACAAATATTCACGTATTGTTATAGAAAATATCATAACAAATTCATATGCCCCAAATAAATGGTGAGTCACCCACATTTGATTCTTCTAACCGCCTATGTGGAATTTGAAACCTTTCATGCTTGATTCTTTCAGCTGCCCACGTGGTGTTTGACCAAGCCATAGCTTATGTGGCATTTTTATTATGCGAAACAGGTCTTTCCATAGATTTTTCTAGGTTTCCATAACACCCTTTCGTAGCGTCCTTTCGTAGCACCCTTTCGTAGCGCGTGTCCACGTGTCTCCAATATATTTTCACGATATTGGTTCATCCTTTCTTCAATATATGACCTGTATTTTGTTGTAATATTACCTGCCAAAAACATACAAAAACTTCGCACAATTTGTGTAAAATATGATCATTTATCATTTTAACCTCATTCATCAAATTAACTGATAAATCACATAAATAAGGTAAAATAATCATTAAAACACATTTACTTTCATGATTTTGCAGATAGAAAATAGATAATATTTGCATAAAATATGTGTCAATTTGGCACTCATCATTCCCCCAAACTGAAGGAAGTGCATGTCCTCATGCACACAAGATTAATACAACAATCTCAATGGATAAACTCTGCAGTTATAACAGTTGCATAAATCCAAAATTTGGTCTATAATAGATGATTGATGCCTTGTTCATGTAAATCCAAATTTTTACCTTGATACTCCATTTTAAACAATATTTCTTTTGGAATGTGATATACATTTGATAAGAAGCACAATGCAAATTGTCATTTGGCTAAATTGGGATTACCATCATTTTTTTCAAATTAAATAAGTTGAAACAAGAAGGTACTATAAATCATACAATGAATATGTGTTTTATTTTAGTCTAATCACTTCCTATAGCAGCAGTATTTCAACTTCTATCTATCTAAACACACTTTCCAATGCAAAAGTCAATAGTGCTCATTGGACTTATTTAGATGTATATCAAAACTATGCATAAATAAGACTTATAACTTCTATAATAATGTTATCTACAAACCCATACTAACAATAAGAACATCATTATATATGTAACATATAAAATTTAAATTAACTTTTAAATTTTATTTATTTATTTTTATTATTATTTTTTATTATTTTATTATATATATATATATTATATATTATTATTATTATTATTATTATTATTATTATTATTATTATTATTATTATTATTATTATTATATAACTATAAAATATTATATTACCTATACTATACCTCTAAACTATATTATAAACTCTATTGTATTAAGTATTATAAACTATATTACTGAAGATTATTACAGAAGTTGTCTACAGAAGATATCTACAAAACTGTAGTTGTTAGAGTTTAAGAAAATACTTTACCTGATTCTTCCCCCCAAACTGAATTGTGAACTTTGTATACCTTATTTACTTCCCCCCAAACTGTAATTTTAGCCAAAACAAGATGAAGGGTGTTTTATTTATATTGGTGGATAATATAATAATAAGTTTTATTTATGGGGGTTTATTATAATTTTTGTGATTGTGCTTCCTGTATGTCATTAAGAAGTTTCCGAGATAGAAAGGTAATGAATATAAAATTTGATTTCAGCCTTCTAGGATATCTTCAATCATGGGAAAAAGTGAAATAGATATTAAGATGGCTTTTTCTAAGGGATGAAAATGTGATGGGCACAAGCCATGTTTTTGTAGAAAAAGAAAAAATTGAAACCATAGTACTTTCATGAGGGTTTGCTTTTGAGTTTTGCCTGCATGTGATGTTTCTAGGATTATTCTTCAAGGACTTCAAACATTCTAGCAATTTTGAAACAACTTCATTTACTCCTTTCACAAATCAATATAGTGTCAAAGTTGTCCTAGTATTCTCAAGCTTCTTTCAAGACCAACTGTGTGTGCAGTGAGGATTCATTTCCCATTATGAGCAAGGATTGAAAAACAACAAGGGTTATGTATGCCAAAAAGCTAGCTTATCTTATGAGCATCTAGAGGTCTTATCCAGACTTAGTGCTAATACGTAAGGATACCTTAATAAAGAGTACCCCATGGTGTTTGAGATACTGAGAATTCTAGGGATTCAAGCTCTTTTGCCCTTTTTTTTTTTTTAACTTTTGTTTTATTTGGGGTACTTGCTCATTTTGGGAGGAGCAAGGGATTTTTAGTGCTTTTTGAGGTTCTTGCTTATTTTGAAGAGAAGCAAGAAAATTTTCATTACTTTTTGGGGATCTTGCTTATTTTGAGGAGAAGCAAGAATTTAGTAGGATACTTGCTCGATTAGATGAGGAGCAAGGGATTTTTTTTTTCAGGGTGAAGGGCGAGCTTGTCCTTTTGTCAATTCATTAGTACTCTAGACCATGCATAAAAATAGATAAGCAAGGGAAACTTTTTACTTTATGGCAAAAATAACACATGAGTTAATTTTTCCAAAACTTCACAATGTTTTTAGATATGTATTTGTGCGTGGTCAAAAGAGAAAAACTTGATCATCTAGGAGTCACTTACAACATTTTAAAATATTTGCGTTATTTCCAATGAAAATTTTGCTCAAAATACTAGATATAGTTTGAGTATTTGAAAAACATCTAGACTTCATCTAGCAAACAAGGTACTATGCATCATGTGGTAATCATCTTCCTACAAGGTTTTTAGAGAGAACATTTTCTTGGGCTATCTTTAAAACATTAAGACTGAAAATGGAAGGGAATACAGATACTTCATGATGAAATAAAGGAAGCATAATCATTTTTATTTTTAATTTTTATATATATATATATATATATATATATATATATATATATATATATATTATTATTATTTTTCTTTTCAAAGAGAGAAATTATTGGATAGTAGTTGGTTGCAGTTCAGAAATGCACTGCAAATCAGTTTGTTATCTAAGGTGGTGTATGATTTTTTTTTTTAGATAGTGGCTCTTTGTATAGTTAAAACCTATGCCCATTAATTAGTGATTTTCTAGTTGAGTTATCAATAGGATTTGAGTTTTACTACACCCTTTCAAATATTTTCTTAATTGAAATTTTCATGATACAATATGTTTGTCCTGCCACTTTATAGTTACATTGATTCAGTCCTCTATAATACCTCTATTTTATTTCATTATATATATAATTATTATTATTATTTTATATATATATTTTATTATATATATTTATTATTATCATTTCTATATATATATATTATATATATATTATTATTTTATTATTATTATTTATTTATTTATTTTTTTTGTAATATTTTCTAGAGGTTTATTGGACTGTTTTTCTCCACCTAGCAATTTTTTTTTCTCTTTGATTTTATATTATTTATATTTTTTTTATTTTCTATTTGGGTTTTGATTTTTCTATTTCAATCCTACTGTCTACCAAGTTTAAATATAAATTTAAACTAAAAACTCTAAGATTTCATAAAAATAAATTTCAAAACTTATAAATACTCTTAACACAGTAGAAAAGAAATAAATTTAAAATTACTAAACAATCCTAATGCTACTAAAATTAGATGTGTTTATACAACTAATTTCAGCATAATTAGGAAAAAGTAAAAGTACTTGGAAAGTAAATTTTTACTGGAAGTAAAATTGCTGAAGTAAAAGGTAACTTTCTACTGTTCTTTTGATTATTAGGAGGGATTTCATTACAGTTGTGTCACTCAACCTAACTACTTCCTATAAAATAAAAATAGGGTCCTAAAACAATATTAGGTTGTTTTCAGCGTTCACCTACTTCCTATTCTTTTTCATAGGTCCTAAATCAAATTAACAATAGTAATTACCCAAAGCAAGGAAATTGTAGAAAATAAATTTGCTGAAATTGAAATTTGCAGAAAATAAATTTTAATCTATGAAAGCAGTAAAAATGATTCCTTTAAGAAAAATGAACCTGGCAACGTCGAACGGAGGAGCTTGTTGGAACCATCTATGGGCCACTCTGACTCGTATGCACACCAAGGTCTCGTACGTACCCCTTTTCACATACAAGTAAGTCCTCTCTCTTTGCACTGCCAAACAACTTTTTTGACTAACCACTACGATGCTACTCTCCTCGGCAACGATGCCAAAATGATCGGTTGTAGTAGCTTACATTTAATTTTGTCAATCTGGGTTAATCCAGGTTAGATTTAAAGAGTAGCAATCCAGTATAGATTGTACCATAGTAATTAATACTAAGCTTAGTTCAGATCTCTTTCTGGTTTCATGTGTTGCAAAAATTAAAGTTTACAAAAAATAAAATAAAATAAAATTAAATATGCAATTTATGAATTATTCTATATGAGTATATGTGGATCCACTAATGATTTAATGATGCATAATATAATTTATAATTATTTTTTTATGTAATTTAATTAAGTTTATGCTTTAAAATTTATTCTACATTCTAACTCTATTTCCGTGAAGGTTAGTGTGAACCCCTTCCCCTATTTTCTATTTAGTAATCGACTCTCATTTAATTAATCTAATTCTTAATTATTTCATAATTACAAGAGAATAAAAGAAATAAAAATTACCAAAGCAAGCAAAATATAAAATAATTATAAAACACAGTTACCATATCCTGAAGAAAATATTGTTGTTGCTTTATTATTGAAAATCAAACGTACATGGTTGCGCATCCAACTTTCAGAATTGCATACAGAAGATTACATCAGGAATAATCATAGATTACAGATATTTCTTCATTCGCTCGCCATCCAACCAGGCCTTTTCAAAGGCCTCGTATGCAAATATATATTGTCACTCAGACAATTCTGAACATAACTCCCCGTATTTCTCCCATATGGTTTGGACTTGATCATGCAACAACTATGTTCTTAACAAGAATAAATCTAAATTAACACATCTCCTAAAATACTTGGACTCAATAAATATTCTAATTGGTCCAAGTGGCAACTAATTATAACATAATACTAACTTTGACTTGGTGGGATAGCTACGTAACAATACAACCCTTGATTTAGACTTTTTCTACAACTTTGATCCTTTCTTTTAGGGAAGGATGCATTTATTACAAATATTCACGTATTGTTATAGAAAATATCATAACAAATTCATGCCCCAAATAAATGATGAGTCACCCACATTTGATTCTTCTAAACGCCTATGTGGAATTTGAAATATTTTGTGTTTCAGCTGCCCACGTGGTGTTTGACCAAGCCATAGCTTATGTGGCATTTTTATTATGTGGAACAGGTCTTTTCGTAGATTTTTCTAGGTTTTCGTAACACCCTTCCGTAGCGTCCTTCCATAGCGTGCATCCACGTGTCTCCAATATATTTTCACGATATTGGTTCATCCTTTCTTCAATATATGACCTGTATTTTGTTGTAATATTACCTACCAAAAACATACAAAAACTTCGCACAATTTGTGTAAAATATGATCATTTATCATTTTAACCTCATTCATCAAATTTATTGATAAATCACATAAATAAGGTAAAAATAATCATTAAAACACATTTACTTTCATGATTTTGTAGATAGAAAACAGATAATATTTGCATAAAATATGTGTCAATTTGGCACTCATCATAAGCTATCCTTGTGGACCATTCTTGCTACAACAACCTTCAAGAATCTATCACCTACACACATGTAATTGCAAACTAGAGGGATCAGTAGCACCTACTAATGTAAATAAAAGAAGATACAATAAACCTTTACATTAATACTTGTATAATATTGGAATAATATACAGGAAACAAAAACAATAAAATATCAAAAACATGCCTTGTTGATTTTACCTTACCTGATTTGTGTCTATCGATGACGAAAGGCACTTTTAAGAAAATGAGAGTACATGTTTGAGGTTGAATAAGTGTAGGATAGCATTTGGTAAAACATGAAAGCATATTTATGATTGTGTAAATACCTATCAGTATTTGTGGTTGAAAAATAGAGATGCTAGGGTTTAATATAAGAGTGTTGATGATTCGATCTCCAAGTGCGTAGATGAACTCCTTTAGTGATCCCAAAAATATAATGGTATAAAATTTAGCTTCCTTTTAGGTGGTAATATGATGGTGTATTTATTGAACTTTTATTTTTTTAGAGAGAAAATATAGGTGGTAAGCCAAGGCTGCCAAGTGGTAGGGACTGGGTATCCACCTATCTTGGGTAGCTGTAATGAGTCACCTGGGGTTTATCACTTAGGTTGAGTGGTGTCATGTGGGTAGGAATAAGTGGAGTGAGTGTGGAGTGAGGTGTAATTTGTGGCAAGGGGAGAGGTAGTGGTGGCTAGGAAACATATCACATGATTGGATAAGGTATCCTAGGAGAATTTTCCAGATTTATTAATGTATGGAAAATAGGATAATGTGCAAGATTTTTATACCTAATTTAAGATAGGCATATTTTATTACATAGGATTCTGGATTGGATGAGGACTTTGTGAAGGACTAGGTTTTTGTGTCTACCCTTAATTTTTAGTATACCAAATATAACTTGGCTTAAAGGTTAAATTATAAGTATAAGTATAACCATATAGATAGTTTAATTTATTCCACTAGGGGTGAATACACCAAAATTAATTATAGGATTATATGGAGAATATTTAGATAATTACATAGATCATGCCTATAGAATTACATAAAGAGATACCATAGGATTACATCACCATTGTCAAGCTTTTCAAATAATTTTAATACTAATACTTAAACATGCAATAGTTTTTGAATATTCAAACAACCTATAGTAACATATCCTTAAAAATTTATATAGACTTCTAGTAGGAGTAACCCAATGAATCATGTGTTATTACTATTGCTAATGTGCAGGCTATTATTTTATTATTGTTGTAGATTATATGGTTGAATTAATACTAAACATATGTATAATTTCTAAATTAAATATAGAAAACATAAAGAAAGTAAGAAGATTATCTAGATTTCTTAATCATTTATGTGGAAGGTCGATTGTATTCATTGCACAAGTAGGCTAGATAAGCATAAAGAAAAAATTTAATTATATATTTTACCCCATTTTTATATAAACATATCTATCATAAGATTTATTTTCATATAATTTCATGTTTAGTGTACCGTAATTGATTTTCACTACTAGAGTGTTGTATTTTTTTAATTATAAGTAGGTTTGAAAAAGTCTAGAAGTATAAGAAATCATGATATCCTCCACAAGTGGAATATAATGTTATCATTGAACCCTAGTAATAGCCTCTTTATTTGGTTTCATGTATGGCTTTATATGATAGCCATTGGTTATCAACAAAGTCCTAGATTAATTATTCTTAAATTAGTTCTTCAAGAGTATTGATCTCATAGCACTTAATTCATAATGGATGATGAAGCTTTTCCTTACCTCCAACTATAATTCCACATCTTCAATCAAGCTACTTATTTTACCTCGTACTTTAATGCTTTTCAACATAGATAAACAAATACTCCTTGCCTCACTTCTTCAAGTGAAGTAAATTGATCTATATGCAACTTCATGGTCCTAGTAAGTCTATTCCCTACAAAAGTAGTGGAAATAACATTATTTCTATTATAAACCTAAAAAAAGGATGAATTCTATTGTTATATGAATGTAGGGTTAAATGTAAATATTATTATAGGCAATTGATTGGCCTAATCATACCACTATGGATAAAAGTATTTTTTGATTGCTAGTTTATTACTTTAGCCTATCAATTTGCTTAAAGGAATCATACCATTATTATCATGTGTCTAATATCCTAAACAATATTAATACTTGCTTTTCAATCTTAATAGAAAATGATTCTTGACCTATGACTATCTTAGTATTTCATTTTTCACATAAATCTCTCTTCAAAGTAACTTAGTAATTTCCTTCTCTCCTAACCTTTCTAATGTTGTTAGAACCACTCTTTTTATAGTAAATATGCACAAGATGTTGGTATATTTCAAATACAAATGTTATTCATCAACCCATATGTATGTAGGAATTCCTCTAAATGAGTTACCCTTTGTTTTTTCTAAGATCCATGTTTTAATATTTTGTACAGTATAATATTTCATGTCTATAAACTATAACATACTGATTTTTCTATGTTTATCATACAAAAATATTTTATAGTCATATTTTAGTCCTCATTTAACATTTTTTGTTCATGTAGCTAAATACTACCTAAACATTTTGATTGGTTAAGCTACTATAGTTAGTATAATTTGATTTAGCTCTATCATAAATTTGGTTTTAATATTTACATCTAATATTATATGAAATATATTTATGTAGATCTACATGTATGGGATATCCTAGATGTTACCTCACATATTCTTAGATTTAGAATGTTGGATCCAAATGGATTATATTTAACTAATTATATAAAGGGTTCCTTTTGCATGGTTAGATTTTTCTATCCTCTATTTTTCCTTCATTAGTAGTGTCATTGGTATTGTAGGATCATCCTTTATATCACTAATTTTTCTTGAGTAAGTTAGGTATCCCAACATCTCTTTATATTAGACTTCTTGTATTATTATTTTATTAGACATAAGTTCTACGGGTAATTGAGTTGGTTTGGAAAATGGTTCACATGTTGTGAAGGTAAAATTTATTGTATCTATAACTACAATTATAGATGTGGCTATAGTAACCAATTTTATTGGTCTCTCCAATGTTGGTATTATGGATATGAGTTAGGATATTTTAGAGGCATATACTATTATAGCCATTGTCATTTCCATCAGATATATGGATATAAATTGGACGAAAATTTATTTAGTTATCCTAAATAAAAAATATCTTGGAGGTATACCTATGAATTGTATTTGTTATTTTAATGGATTATATTATATGAATAACACCTATTATATATTTTTTGCTTATTTAAATGTTGCTTTATGTTGTAGAAGTAATGAAAATGTATTTGTATCAACTTCCACAAATATATAATGTTGATTATCTTCTCTTTCAGGTATTCATTAAGTTGATATCATTTTTGTACATCTAAAGTAGAGTACTATTAGATTTTTATAGAGTTATTTAAGATAATGGAGTCTTATATCATAGGTATTAAATATCTATCAACTAATTTGACCTCTCCTTTTTTCTATTCATGAATCAAGATTATCTTACTAGGTATTTGTTTTAACCCTCCCATATTACCCTATATATTTTTAGATGATGTAGTAGTCTAGAACATATCCCCTATTAGTTAAGATTTATTACAATAATTTTCGCAATTGTAAAACCTACAAAGAAATGATAATAAATTTTTGAATGATTATAGTTTCTTCCTTTGTATCGACTGAAGTAGAGTATTTAGTGTCTATGCCAATATAGATACTCTACTAGGTGCTTTGTTGTTATTATTTTACATAAAAATAACTAAACCAACATCCTCAACTCATGTAATAGTTACTAATTTTAACTTAGTTTATATTAAAGGGTTTGCTACCAGATTCTATTGTCTATTTGCAACTCTTTCTATTCCATTATTGGATGTAATTGGATTAATATATATATATATATATATATATATATATAAAAATAATATATATATATATATATATATATATAATCAATAGATAAATTTACTTTTTTGCCTCATAATGTGCTTACTTATCATACTCCCTCTACATTATTTTAAAGTGTATTTGTTAAAAATCTATTATTTTTATTCCTATTATAATATAGTCAAACAAAATAGTATTATGTAGAAATAAAGACAATCATATGTTAATTGTTCACCTTATCTATTTATTATAATGTTCTTGGATATTTAGATTTCAATCCTTCTAGATGTTGCTATCTAGTTCCTTCTTTGATAATATTACCAAAAATAACAAGTCATTTATATTTGTTGAATTTAACGTTATGTACTTCAAAATTTTCTATGTTGTATGTGGAAATATCATGTTATATTTGAATTGAAGTTCCTTAAATCCTAGAATAAAAATATAACCTATCTAAAAATGAGAAGAAAATGTATAAAGGATATTTCTACAAGATTTATAAACATCTAGAATTAGAGTAGATGAATTTAAATCACAATCCATAAAGGATCTTCCTATAATATGACAATGAATTTTTCTTTTTCTATAAGGGAATAAAGATTCACAACCAAATTCAATTCCATTTAGAATAATTATGTAGGTCCTTTTAGCAAGAATAGTAGCACATCAAGATAACAATAATGATATTGATATTTATATACATATGATATAAGCTTGATCAAATTACGATCTAGATATTTCTAAGACAAACCACTACTTCCAAGAAAAATAACATACCAATACTTCTAAAAAGTCTTCCTAAAGCACTTTGAAGAGATAAGTTTTTGTATTTTAGGAGATATTTAGGAATAATAAAAGCTATATACATTAAAAAAAAGTTTATAAAAGATATATAATATAACAAGAAATATTTAACCCACATGTGGTGCTATCAAAATTAGGTGCTTGCTCTCAATAGTACCCAAAGTTTATTCTTCTAACTATTTGCTTAATAATAATAGGTAATTGAAAATATACACTGCTATTTATAAAATATTTTTTGTCCCATGCATCTCTTGCATACCACTTTTACCACAATGTTTCGAGGAAGTTTCTATAGAAATAAAATTATTGTTTAGGATCCATCAAATATAACCAAGTATTTACTATATTTTTTATCTATCTACCATACAAATAATAACAAACTATATTACCTAGAAAGAATATAGATGACCATAGTGTATTGATAGTTCAAGAGGACAGCAATGGCAAACAGAGCGAGTGAATTGAACAAAACAAAGGTGAATAGAGTGAAGGCTAACGTAAATTTTGAATCCTCTATGAGTGGGAAATCCTCATCAAACATTGTAGGCAATGGTGGAGGGTTTGCAAGTGACCACGACCCAAATATTGGTGATGGGATTTCATGTGAAGGCGATCTGAATGATTTCCCTGAAGAAGACTTTTTTGAATTATGATTCCATGAACCCTTCGATAAAATTATGAGAGTCAAAAACAATCTGCTATCCTTTGCAAACACATTGCACAATGATCCCAAGACATCTGATTCTCAACCCCATTTAGAGACTATTCCTTTGATCACGTGTGATGGGGACTTTGTCCTTTCTAAGAATGTGATGGCGAAATATATCTCCATGAAATCTCTATTCCCAGTGGGTAAATTTATAAATGATAGACTTTAAATAGAATCAATATGAAAATGGGCCTATCTCAAGTTGAAGACCTTTGATAGCATAGAACTAGTTACCCTATCCAAAGGGTTTTTCCTTATCAGACTCAATAACTAGGAAGACTATGTGTATCCTATCTAGTGGGCCATGGTTCTTTGGCCAAAGAAGTTTGTTCCTCAAGAAATATCTTGAGGATTTCAACCCTAAGATCTAGTGCATCAATCTAACTCCCATATGGGTTCATCTCCTTGACCTCCCTAATTAATTTTGGCATGAAGAAATCCTAACTAGGATTACTCATGGTATTTGTGGCCTTGTGGCCATCGACCCAGAAATTAATGCTAGAACATCGATGGTCCATGCTCATATCTACATCAATGCTAATCTAAATTTTGATCTTCCTACACACATCAACTTGATCTACAAATATTATAGAATATGTAAGCCCATTGAGTATGAGAACAAGTTAACTTTTGTGTGGAGTGTTGCACCCAAAGGAATCTCAGGGTCCAATGCCCCAGGTTAAAACCACCCATAGAACTAATAAAAAAGGAAATAGATCATTAGGTCAAACCTCTTAGGGGATTCCAAAATAAATGTCCTCCTATCAAAAAGGTATGTTTTAGACCTAGATATACTCTAAAAAAATCTAAGCATAATATTCCAAAAAACCCCAATCTACCTTTAATGGCTAGAAATATGAGGTTGCCTTCAAAGGAAAGTAGATTGTAAATCCCTCTCAAAATCCATCTTTCAAAAAGGTATATTCATTATTTTCTTACCCTAACTACTTTGGTGTCCTTTCTTAGTTAATTTTTTTTTACCTGGATAATAGAGACGATGTCATGTTTCCTAAATCTATGTCTACTCTTTAGATCCCTGATCCCCCTAGCTCTCTAACTATATCTAGTCCTTCCTTTGACCCTTCCCTTCCTTGCACCCCTAAATACTCCATAATAAAAGCTACTTCATCCAATCCTACTCATCATTCCCCAAATCCTAACCCCACCATTCATATTCCTTCCTCACATTTTTTTCCCTTCAACTCCCCTGATGGTTTTAGTACTTAGAAAACTAGAAGTTCTAAAAGGGTAGTGGTTGATGTTGGAAGTGATAAAAATAGAGGAAGACCTACAATTTCAGAGAAAAGGAAAAAATTCATTTAATATGAAATTGCCTCAATGGTCATACCAAGCATATACTGGTAGCTACCATGAGGAAATAATTCAAGTCAACCATCTTCATAATGTAGGAAACCAAAATTGATAAAAATGCCATAGAAAAACAACCAAAATCATATGGAAGGATTGAAAATTCATTGCAAGTCTGATATAAGGATATTAAAGTGGCATGCTATGTCTGTGGTATCAATCCAAATTGAAAGGAATATTTATTTCAGCATCATACAAAATTATAAATATTTTGTTCTTAAGCAAATATACCAACACAAGTTGGATTCTATCAAATATTTATGCATTTAATACCCCTCAAGGAAGAAGCAACCCATGGGATACATTAAGTCATATGAGGACCATCTTTGCTAATAACCCATGGATTTTGGTAGGTGACTTCAACTCACCCCTCTACCCATCTGACAAAAGTGGAGGAACTGCCATTTCACCCCGAAACTATGAAGATTTCAGCAACTTTGTTGATAGCAATGAATTGATAGACATTCAAATAAAGGGCACCAGGTACACTTGGAGTAATATAATAATAGATGGGCAATACATAAAACTCTCATTGGATCATTTATTATTGTCTAAGGAGGTTGTTCTAATCTTGGGATATGCTTATCTTTAAGATCTCCCTAGAATTGGATCAGAACATAATTCACTAATCCTGAAGGGCTTCATTTCCCTATCTTCAAAACCCCCTTTAGGTTCAAAACCATGTGGATCCAACATCCAAAACTTAGTGATAAATTTATAGAATGGTGGGACTGAGCCTTTTTAGGACATCCTATGGCTCAATTTGCAAAGAAACTCTGGCTCATCAAGAACAATATCAAGGTGTGGAATGTATACACTTTTGATAATACTTTTAAAAATAAGTAGGAAATCAAGAAAAGCTCCAAAATTATTGAAAGCCAAATTCAGCAAGGGTATTATAATTCCCAGACCCGACTTGAAGAACATATATTGTTTTTAGATTTCCATAATACTCTCGCAAAGGAATAAGTATTATGGAGGTAAAAATCAAGAGCACTATGGCTCAAAGTAGGGGATGCAAATACCAAAAAATTGCATATATCTACCATGAAGAGTAGAAGCTCCAAAAAAAATAAATAGCTCATAAAAATGATAACTTGATCACTTCTTGTATCCGTGAAATTAGGAGTGAGGCTTTTGGTGACTTTGAATCCCTTTTTGGTTCTCAAAGCCCTCAATCAGTTCATTCCTCTTAAGCCTTTCTTAACCATATTCATAATATCATCAGCCCTTATATGAACAATCAACTCACCAAAGCATTCTCTAATGATGATATCAACCAGACTCTTTTCTCCATGCAACCTAAAAAAGCCCTTGGTGTCGATGGCTTCTCACCTAGTTTCTTTTAAAATTTCTAGGACATTATTAGTAATAATGTGTGCAATGCTATCAAGGATCTTCAAAAATCCAAATTCATTCAAGGTATGTGAACTCCACTTTCCTTGACATGGTTTCCAAAACTATTGTGTACAGATCAATGCATGAATTTTGGCCCATCAGCCTTTGTAATGTGCTCTACGAAATCCTAACTAAAGTCCTTACCAATAGGCTGAAAGGAATCCTCTCATCCATCATCAAATCTTGCCAAGGTAGTACTGTTCCATGGAGATTCATTACTAATGGGGTTGTAAGCATTCATGAAACCATGCACTCAACTTACGGAAGCAAAATATTTAGTTTTTTCCTAAAATTAGACATGAATAAAGCATTTGATAGAGTGTCCTGGAACTATTTATTTTCTATTCTCAATAAATTTAGCTTCCACTAGTTGTTTATTAATCTCATCAAGGCCTACATAACTTCTACCTAGTTCTATATTCTATTTAATGGATCTGCTATTGTTTATTTCTCTAGTGTTATAGGTCTAAGGCAATGTTATCCCATTCACCCCATGTTTTTCATTATCCTTGTTGAGTCTCTAAGGCATTCCCTCAAAGCAACTTGTATCCATGGTGTCAGTTCAATAATTTGTGTTGCCTCCACTCTAAGCCCAATCACCCACCAACATTTTGTTGATGATACTATTATTGCTACCTATGCATTAGTGGCTAAAGAAAAAAGTATTAAACACATCCTCAACTTGTATGAAGTTACTACAGGTCAAAAAATCAATTACATTAAAAACAAGATATACTTCCTGAACACTCCTCTGTCTCACCAAGCAAAGATTTTTGGTATCCTTCAATGCACCATTGTTGATCTCCCCTCCACTTATATTGGTATTCCCCAATTTATGGGTAAACCCAAATCTTCCATGTGGAATAATGTCCTTGAAAGAGTCCAAAAAAGGCTTATAAGGTGAAAAGGTGGTCTCCTCACCTAAGTAGCCAAAGATACCTTAGTCTTAGCTTGCCTCTAGAGTGTTTTGGTGTATTTTCTATCCATTTTAAAAGTGCCAACTTTTGTTTATTTCAAAATAGAGCAGCTTCAAAAAAATTCCATTGGTCAAGCCTTGAAAATACTCGTAGATTCCATCTTGTGGCATAGGATAAAGTTTGCACCACCAAAGC
The DNA here is from genome assembly GCA_028583015.1 of Wollemia nobilis. Classification (NCBI taxonomy): domain Eukaryota; kingdom Viridiplantae; phylum Streptophyta; class Pinopsida; order Araucariales; family Araucariaceae; genus Wollemia; species Wollemia nobilis. The sequence continues at coordinate 66,424 of JAQPPZ010013923.1, forward strand.
TCAATGAGGCCTTGTCTTAAGACATGTTTAGAAGATGAACATGGCTCTTATTGATAAATAGACCTAGAAAATATTTATAAATGCTGATGTGGAATGGGTATCCATCACTAAAAGAAAATACCTGTAATACCACAACTTCATGGATGAAGGAATTCCTCAATCTAGATCTACCTTCTAGAACTCTATCATCTAATCTAGACATATCATCAAGCTGGGTTATAGATGGCAACTTTGTGATGGTCAAGCTATCAACTTTTGGAAGGACACTTGTATCTGTGATCATCATCTCATCAATGATCATATCCTTACTAGTATCAAGCATCTTACCGATGGGTTCTTTGGAAGCAATGTTGCCAACTTCATATCTTATGCTCATGGTTCCCCTACCTAGAAATATTTCCCTCTTACGATCACTAATTCAGAGTTTGGCCAAGCTTTTGTTTTCCTAGATCAAGTGCTCAATGCCTATATCATTCCTTTAAACCATCCTCTCGATCAAATCATATGGAAATAATGTGATAGCAGCCTCATTATTGTCAAAATCTCCTACCTGCTATAATATCCTTCTATACAAATCCCTACCCCTATTAATATCATCTTGTGGAAGAAACTCATCCCTAAAGTAGGATTCTTTTCTTGGCTTACCCTTCAATATAAAATCCTAATAATTGAGAATCTTTCCAAGTGTGGTCTCACCATCCCCAATTTCTATTACCTCTATCTTTCTTCTTGGGAGTCTTCCAAACACCTATTTACTAAATGTAGTTTCTCTTTAGGTATCCTCAATTTACTTCTAAGGACTTTCAATTTGTCATGCATTTTTCCTAACTCCCCTCTTGAATTTTTCACCCAATGGACTAACCCTTTCCACAATAACAGACTCAAATCTATGTGGGACATGTGCCTTCACCATTTTCTATGGTAGGTTTAGCTTGAACACAACAACATGGTCTTCAATAGACTATACAAGGACATCACTTTTGTTGACATCAAAGTCTTGTGTCTTGCCCCTAAAAATGCTCAAATTATCCCCTATATCAAGGACCCTTGTCTTGGAGTTGAGACAACCATCATTGGCTTCCTCAACCTAATTTCCCATCTCATTTTTCACCCCATACAAACCAACACCAGAGTCGACACCAGGTGGATCCCTCCTTTTGAAGGTTGGCTCAAACTCAACTTTGATGGGTCTTTTAGAGAAAACCTAAGTGAAGCAGGTTGAGGAGGTTTCATTCATGACCATAGTGATATATTGATAGTTGCTTATGTGTAAAATTTAAGCACTCAGTCCAACCATGTAGCTAAAGCCAAAGCCCTCCTTCGAGGACTTATCATCATCCAACATTTATAGTGCAACATCATCATAGAAGGAGACTCATTAAATGTTATTAATTATTTGAATAAGAAGTAAATTTTTGCATGGAAATTTTGCAACATTATTTTATAAGCCAAGAGATTTCTCCATCAGCTCCTAGAATCCAATTTTCAACATGTTTTTAGAGAGGTCAACAAAGCAAAAAACTTTCTCACCAATCTGGAGACCACCATGGAAAAGATTTCAATTTAGAATTATGATTTTACCTAGGCCCTCTTTGCTATTAATGCTCATGAATTCTCCAATTATAGGTAATCATTTTGAGCCTATCTAGCCCTCTTTTGATTTACTTTAGCTAGGATTTAAGTTGAGCTTTACCTGCTTGACCTAAGGGTGCTTATTCTATGATGTTTGATTCAATCCAGTATTTTTGTGGAATGTTTTGAATGAGGGATTATTAGAGCCTTCTATTTATTTTCTTTGGGTTTATCTCCTTCACTCTATTTGTAAGTGTTTGGACTATTTTTATGTTGTTGTCACAACTCTATTCCTTTTGTAACAAGTATTTGGGGCCCCTTTCAAAACCTGTGTTCTAATGAATATTTCTATATACCAAAAGAAAGAATATCTATTTCATTCAATTAAAGCAATTAGATCTAAAGAATAACTTTTATAGAAAAACACAAAAAACTATAGTTAAATTAAATCTCTAATTTTATCTCCAACTATAACTACTCAATCTGGCCAAATTAATCATCACTCACTCTTATCATGAGTTGGATACAACAAAATCCTACAATAATAATAAGAGATAGTTTTTATGATGTTATGATGATGGCTCAATGTTGATTGACAAGCAACTACTCCAGCCATGTTTAGGCAAGTGGTGTGGTGGTGTTCAAACTATTGGATTATTCCCTCTTAACTTTAGTTATCTAACTATGATAGTTGTAATTGAGAATTGATAATGTAGCTAAATGTAGATAATATAGCAAATGATTGACATAAGCTTTCAAGCTCTTTTTGTTATAATAATTTTAATTCATAATTAAAGGATATTGAACACTAGGGTTATGCATAAGGGGTCAACCCAAAAATCTATTTATAAAATGAAGGTGAATTATCTTGGAATCATGGTGAAATATGTAGGAGTATACATGGCGAATTGCAATTATTTTTCTCCAAATAATTTCAAACCGTGGCGAATTTCAAAGTTTTTTCTCCAAAAAATTTCAAACCGTGGTAATTTTTTTTGTGTTTGGGGCCATGAATATCGTATTACAAAATCTAAAAATGTATGACAAACTTAAAGTATTTAGGCTGACAAGAAAGGATTTTAGCCTTTACGGTTTATGATGATCAGTCTAAGATGTAAAATTCAATCAGTTGCAAGCATGTCGATCAACTATAGACATGATGATCGGTTGCAGATATGCCAATTAGTTGTAGATATGTCGATTGGTTATTGATATGATGATCGATTATATATATGTCGATCGATTGCAGACATGTTGATTGGTTGCAAATATGTTGATCGAATGAAGATAAAACAATAAACTATAACCATGTCGATCGGTTACAGATAAACTGCTCTATTATAGACATGTCAATCGATTGTAGCCATATCGATTGGTTGTAGACAAATCAATCGAGTGAAACCATACCAATCAATTGCAGATATACCAATCAGTTGTAGATATGTCGATCGATTACATACATGTCGATCGATTGTAGGTATGTCAATCAGTTGCAAATATACCGATTGGTTGCAGGTATGTCAATAAATTCTAGGTATGTCAATCGATTACAAACATGATGATTGGTTGCAGATATGTCGATCAATTGTAGATAAATCGATCCATTGTAAACATGTCGATCAATTGAAGTCATGTCAATCAGTTGTAGATAAACTGATCAGGTGCAACCATACCGATTGATTGTAGACATACCAATCGGTTGTATACATGTCGATCGATTACAAGAATGTTGATTGATTGTAGGCATGTCAATCAGATGTAGATATATCGATCAGTTACAGGTATGTCGATCGGTTGCAGGAATGTCGATCAATTGTAGACATGTATATCAGTTACAAGTATGTCAATTATTTGTAGACATGATGATCAATTATAGATATATTGATCGATTACAAGTATGCCAATCAGTTGTAGACAATACAATCAATTGCATGCATGCTGATCGATTGTAGGTATGACTAATGTCGATTGACATGTTCCTACAACCAACTCATTTATGATGACCAGCATCTCTGCAACCAATATACCAATGTCGATAGACACCTCAGCAACTGATCGACACCTCTACAATCGATTGATCAATATCGATTGACACCTCTACAACCTATCATATTATACCGATAGATAGGGTTATGCAATCAATCATCTTATTTCAATAGACACTCCTCTACAATTGATCAAAACCTTTGAAATTGATAGATGAATTTTGATCAACACCTCTACACCCGATCATCATATGCTGATAGACATGGCTCTGCAACCGATCGGTTTATTTTGATAGACACTCCTTTGTAACCTTATCAAGTTTTTTGTTGTTTTGAAGCTATTTTTTAGTTATAGTATTTTTTATGTATATTTATCGATACCTAGTATAGTATATATGGGTAGTATATGAGGCGATCTGGGCAGGAAAAATAAAATTATTTATAATTTGAAGGTGATTTGGGTGAGAAATATAAAATCATTTATAATTTGAAGGTGAATTGGGCATGAAAATCAAAATCATTTGTAATTTGAGGTCCATGAATTAAAATAATATTAGGTTCATGATTATCAAAGGCCGATGAATTTACCCCAAAAAAACTTCCACCCTGTAAATTGCGGGGGAATGGGCCCTAGTGAAAGGATCCAAAATTAGCCAATTTAAAATCTTGAAAATCCTAAATAGAGCCAATTTGCGATATTTCACACTTATGCATAACCCTGTTGAACACTATTAATGCAACTCCTATAATACATCTTAAAATTAGAATTTTGACCTTTGTACATATTATTATTCTATAACCTAATTTTGTTGAAGGTAATTGCATATGAACTACTACAACCTATATACTCAAAATAAAATTGGGAAGACTAAAGTTTATTGCAATATTGCACTTAAGTGGTCTACCCTTGGCTTTGGTAAATACACCAATGCTTCTAGCCCTATCAAATAAAAACATGTTAGAATTCTCTTACCTAAAGAGATCAAAAAGTTATTTAAAAATAACTAAGTATTAAAATAAATCTAAACATAGTATTTTAAAAATTTTAATCATATCAAATATTAGAAATAAATGTAGAGTCTTACTTGGACATCAATTATTTAATCAGGCACATATATAATAGCTTAATGTTAACATAACACAATATATTAATCTTAGTCTAAAAGAGACACATATAAAATGGTAAATTTGGGGCCATTAGTTGGCATTTATATGGTTTGTACTAAACAAAGTAGGAATGATTCTTAATTCCTTATTAAGATTATTGGCCTCTATAGAGATTTTCATATATACATTATTTCATGTGAATATTATGATTTACTTTAGAAGGTGAGTGGGCCTAACAATGTAAACTTTATATCTCTAAAAATAGATCCTACAAGGATAGGATTGTACACCATGCTTCTCTAACTATAGTATTATTGAACAACCATATATTCAATTAAAAAAATCATCCATGAGGGTCAACTCATATAACCTACAACCTTGTGGATGTTAAAAATTACATTACGTTATAATGCATTTTATTACCTTTTTTTTTTTATAAATATAATCTAAATTCTAAAAATATTACTCACATTTTAGTAACCTATATAAAATAATAACATTATCACAAAACAAACATTTCCTAAATTTATTATAATTTATAACATATAATTTTAAAGTTATCCTCTCAATAAATTTTTTAACTATTTTCTTAATATTAAAAATAAAATAAAAATCATTGGAGAAAGTTCAGGCGGAGCTGCAATATCTTAGATCACTTCTGGATCATTGGGCTAATGCACCTTGCTCTGTTAGCCGACTTCCTTCCAACAACCATGTGTCCAGAAGTTGTGGCTTCTCTCGCACAGGCTCACCTTCAGCTCGTTCTCGTAGTGGTCGAAGAGATCATTTATCTGCTCCAACTTCTTAGCATCATTGGTCTCCACTGTAGTCCAATTTTGCACCTCTAGTGGATGGGATGTTCGCTTGATTCCAATTGATCCAGTAACTACATACAATTGTCCCTGTTTTGTCTTCTTTTCTTTACTCAGTTCTGATGTAATATTGGCTTTTTGAGTTGATTCATGTGATCTTGTAATTTTTTTGGGTGTGTGCCACGGGATGTGTTAATTCCACCCAACATTTTTGTATGAAAGTGATTATTTCCAATTAATATAAGGTCCTTTCATTCAAAAAAAAAATAAAATAAAAATCTTAAATTAAAAATATATATATACAAATTTAAAATAAAATAATATTTTAAAAATTATATTATTACACTTGTAATAAGTAATGTGAATGTAGCTAACTGTTTTGTATATCTTTAAAAAAACAAAAAAATATACAAAAAAAAATTAAAAGTTTTTAAGTTTTTTAAAAATTTATAATAAAATAAAAATGAATAGTAAAAAGTTATTAATTTTAAAAAATATTAAATAATATTTTTTATAACCTTTTAACT
>JAQPPZ010013925.1:0-76875 GCA_028583015.1 Wollemia nobilis
TTGGGCCGAGGATCATAAACATTGTAATTGGGAAGGTTTCCCAAAGAACTTTGAGATAAATTTTAGAGAAAAGTTTTGTGGACGTAGCCCAGGCATTTTGGGTGAACCACGTTAAAATTGGTGTCACTTTGTGGATGTTTTTGTGCATTGTTTTGATATTTATTTGGGTATATTGCTTTACTGTTTTGAAGTATAAAGGAAAAAGTAAAAAGAGGTCTTATACTGTTCACCCCACCTCTCAGTATAAGCTTGTGTTCTTCAAGATACATGAAACTAGTTGAATATTAGGTGGCACCACTCAAATATATGGAGATGCAAAAAATATCACCATGGATAAGTTGTTATAACTACAAGTAGGTTTATGACCTAGAAATAAATACATATCAATTGCTTGATTCAGGCCTCATTAATACAGTCAATGATAGTACAAGTTGGGAGGACTAAAAAATTAAAAAATGGTGGGTAATGCATTGTGAGTGCAATATGAATAAAAATATGAAGTACAATAAGAACATTAATGAATTATTCAATGATAAGTTTGATGCTCAGTATATCAGCTAGATATAGAACCATAAAAAGGATCTCTTTCCAAAAATTGTAAGGGTACAAATAGTTGAGGACATGATATACTAGGAAGAGGAAGGGTCAGAATAAGAGGTTGAGGTAGAAGAAGAATCATTGCCTCAAAATTCACCAGTGGTTGATATTAGAAGATTGGATCCATCCAAAGCAATTGAAGTACCCTCGTAAGTCTAGTCTAAATCTTTCGATCATAGATCTAAATCCAGTAAAAAATGAAAATATCACTCAAGCTCAGGGATTTCTAAAATAAGTAACACCACAAGAAATAAAGTCTAGGATATGAAAAGGGAAAGTAGATATAAAAGAGGTAGAAAATACACCAAGAAGTGTTATGGTGCAAGGTAGTAGTTACACAAGCAAAAGTTAAGAAAGCATGAATGACTAAACTTAAAGCAGAATCAATGCAAGCCATGCAAAAGGAGGAGTCAGATCTAGGAGCGCAAGACATGTATGACCCCTAAATCACATTCTCTCTCGATTTCTTCATCACTAGAAATCCTATATTCCCCACATCATACATATCGACGTCCTTAAAAAATGATTCTTAATCACTAAAATTGAACCAAAGAAAAATCCTTCTTCCAATCTACGTACCACTTCACAAGACCCACTTATTCAAAACATTTCCTCACCTTTCATTGAATCCATTCCATTACCTTAGTAGTACACCTTGAAATATTCACCCACACAACATACATTCTCCATCCCTCCACCCACAACCCAAAAATTTCAAAGTATGCAAGGAAGTACCCCCCTACAAAGTCCATCCTGTATTACCCGCTTACCCCATTACCAAACTTTTTGGCTACATTAGTCCTCCCAGTTGCTATCCAACATCTAAAATTTCTACAACCATTCAGATTGTAGAAGAGAACCAAAAAATATGGAGAGAGTAAGAGGAACAATTTAAATAACTGTAGGGGAAAGAAGAAGATGTTGACACCATGGGCTATGATACAATGGATCTCATTAGTAAAGAGAGGATTAATATGGTAACAAAAAAAAAAATGAAAAATCCCATCTCTTAGATGAGACCGGAGGATTGGAAGATAGAAGAATACATAAGGGATATATCCATGATATCAAATATAGGAACCATCCAGGCCATCCATGCGAACACAGACACATTGCTTGTGCAATCAATAAAAACGAATAGAAGTTTGGCAAATACAAAAAATAAAGTTGATACCCTTGAGGCTAAACTTGCTAAAGAAAGGATGAATAATACTATCCTAAAGAATAATGGAATTAGGTTGAAGGGTATATTTGATAATTTCCCTTTTGAAAAGGATTTTTAGATTAAAGTTTAATAGATCAAACATCTGGAAGCTGAGTTAAAAAGGACACAAGAAGATAAATACCAATAGAATTCAACATTGACCAAAGTGAAGAACAAATTGGCACAACAAGAAGAAGCTATATCCAATGCTATGAATGAGCTACAATAGGAAAGGGACAAGCCACCTAGCTCATAAATATCTAAATACTAACTTAGATAGGTCTAGGATTTCTAATGAGTAAAAATAAAAGGAACAATCCTATCAACCTTTCCCTCTTTCTATACAAAGCTTAAACAGATCGATGTTGCAACCAAATCAACTAGAAAGGAGATAGAAAGAGGAGAGAAGGTTATAACATCCAATTTTTAGGAAGCACAAAATTTCAAAAAGATGCTAAGATATCCTTATAGTTTCCATGCCTTGATAGCACAACCCAACAAGGATATAGAAGACTAGTGACTTTTGGCACAACAAATCTACCAAGCAAATGAGCTCATTGATATGACATGAGAGTTGTTTTCCATTATTAGAAAAGAGACTGATGAAATAAGCACCATTACACAATATCTCAAGAATCTAGATGCACCAAGATTCTGGGATGGCAATTTAGTTTGGTGCAAGTAGGAAACACTCACCTAGTTGTTTGAAATACAAATGAAAGACCAAAGTGAGATCAACTCACTATCTAAACCATTGTATGTAGACAAGGTCTTTGGAATATTCTATAAAATTTCTCATCTCCTTGCAAAATCAGAATACCTAGCTGAGAAGTATAGTGACCCTCCTTATTACCACGTTAGTAGGCTAAAGGGAGATATCTTAGAACTAAGAGGAATTCTAGATCCTCCTCCATTTTTTTGGGAAAATATGTGCCAAAATATCCAAATAGAAATCCTATCTAAGGCTATTTCACAGCATGGGGAGTCATCAAGAATAGTTGCATAGAGGGAGCCTCCATAGGAATAAAGGTTACAAGAACACACATCACTAGGGGGTGATTAGGGAAGTATGAGCAATAGCATCTTCTTGTACCATATTACGTTTTTCTTGTACATTTGTACCATAACATATTTTCAAAAAAATTGACTCCAAAGCCCAATGGAATGACTTAAAAGAAGATTTAAAGGCAACTAGAAAATTCATACCTAGCACAAAAAACAAAGGGAAAGCAATAATACTTGCCATTAGATCATTAGTATTGAATATGGAATGCACATCAATGCTTGCAGTACTCCAAATCTGATCGGTGATATTTGCAAGATCTACTTGGATTAATAATAATGATGAAGTGATAATTCACACAATTCAACTCAAGGTATACCTCATATTTTAGGCCATATTTGGATAGGTATCCTTTAGTATTAAGAGATAGTAGGATGAAGCAGGGCCAAAGGAATTGGAGGTTGGTAGACAATGTAATGAGGGGCTTCTTGCTAGGAAAAGTCAAGAAAAAAGAAAAATATAGGAAGTGCAACAAGTAGGAGAATGGTGATTTTTCTAAGGTGCCCAGCTTGGGTCTAAAATAGCTATCAGCTACAACCAAATTTACTCATGGAGTTCGTGGGTGCATCTCATGTTTTAGGTATTCCTCATTTTATTTTTGTCTTCTGATGCGTTGTCATTATACACATCATTAATTCTCAATGAATTTGTCAATCCAGGGCTGTGTACAAGGCTATCTACGGAAGAAGGGGCAAACAGGGCTATAACTTAGGTCAATCTAGAGCAACAGGTTTTATTGGTGAAACCGATTGTGTGGGGGGTTTTAGGACATTCCTATCTCTAAATTGCATGAATTAAACCTTAATCTAAGTTGCAGAATTGGAAACTAATCATTAACTACAGAAATGAAGTCCTAATTACAATTGCAGAATGAGACCTAATTATGTTGCAGAAATAACAGTTGTAGAATTGAAAGTCTGATTCTAATTGCAGAAGGAAAATCTAATTACTTTTGCAGTAATGAAAATCTAATTCTAACATGGAAATGAAAACTGTCAAGGCTCTGTAACAGAAGGTTGTCAATCTTCTGTGCAGGGGTTGACAACAAAACATAAAATGCAGGAAATTACAGAAAACAGTAAATTCTGGGAATGAAAGTCTGCAATAAATTGAAAGCTTTGCTGAAAGTGGGGATTACAACCAAATAATTAATCACAAAACATAAAATAAACTAAGATTGCAAATATCATTAGTTGTTTACAAAGGAATGAAAGGACAAGTTCTACAACTCATTCTGCTGCAGCAAAATCAGAATAAAAACTTGTTGTTAGTCCTCCTCCTAGGTCTGGAAGTGGCCAGCCTCTTTGTCCAGAAGAAGGTATGAGTCTCTCTCTCTTTAGATCTTAATCACACTCATTTACAGACAATATAAAATAGAAACAATATACTTTTATTGATTCAGAAACATGATTACAATAATGCTGCTGAAAACTGTTACAGGACTGTAACAGTCACTTTCTGATTATCACCTATTACTGATTTCTCTATTCTATTCCCCTTACTCTCTACTACTTTCTTTCTTCTACTCTCCTCCTTCCTAGCTCAACCTGAATGGGAGCCCTATTTATAGATGTCCTAAGATTTACTAACAAGCTGAAAAGATCTAATCCTATTATGTTGCAACAATTCCTGGTTTTTATCCTAGAAGAAGATCATCTTTTGATCTTTCCATAAATGGTGACTTTGGTCGGCAAGGATGGCAAAGTCAGATCTGAGATATTTCCTTTTATCCTTTTCAATCTTTATTTCCCTTTTTCCAGCGTCAGAATTCGGTCAATAAGTCAAAAAGCACATTCTGTTTTCATTTCGAAGATAAGTGGCTCATTCCGAAGATACTGCAATTCTCATTTCGAAGATCCGCTCATTTCGAAGATACTACAATTCTCATTCCAAAGATCCCTCATTTCGAAGACACTACAGTTCTCATTTCGAAGATCCGCTCATTTCGAAGACACTACAGTTCTCATTTCGAAGATCCGCTCATTTCGAAGACACTATGTTTTCTCATTTCGAAGATATCTATTCATTTCGAAGAGACTTCGAAATGAACAAATGTGGGCTCCTTAAATGATTTCCTCTACATTTCTCATGTGGGTTACTTCTCAGGGTCAGATCCCAATGGTCTTCATCTCTTTCCACATGTGAATTCCATGCCTTGCCATTCATTGGCAGTGGGATGGAATTTACATGGGAAAACCTAGTTTTTGTTGCATAGTAATAGTTTCCTTGAACTGTTGCCAGATTTAGGTAAAATGAATGCTTGAGACATATCAAAACATGATTAGTGAAGTGCTGCTATTAATCTAAGCATATCTCATTTTAGCAAGTCATAACAAAACAACATAAAACTTATACAAAAAGTTGTAAAAATCAGAATATAGTACTTCAAATACATTCATCATGCAAATAGTTAATACACAACATATTGAATCAACTTAACTAGCATATTAGATTAAACATAAGAGTTTATAGGCAATTTTAGTGTTCAAAACATGTTATGATTGAGGCATTTCTAGGCCTCATCATTTCCCCCCAACTTATATTGATGCATGTCCTCATGCATTCTGTTGGGCTATGGAATCACATATGTCCATGGTCAAATTCCATGACCTGTAGAACAACTTCTTGCCTATATAAAATCCCCTATTCTTCTGAAGGTCCCTGAGCCATTCTTCAAATTGTTCATCAGGTTGGGCATCATCTTCAAAGTAGAATGGGACTGGAGTGATGATGGTTGGAGGCCTAAATCTGAGACCTATCCAATTATGTTGCATGAGTTCAATCAACTGTATTACTCCTTCTGCCCTTCTTCTGGACCATTCTAAGTTGATGGGGGAAATGGGTTCTCTTTTCTGCAAAGACATGGGAAGTTCAGCCCATCTGTTTCTACAAACTGATAATGCTGGAAAGAAATTGTCATTACAGAAATTATGGAATCTGTTCACACAGTCCCTTAAGTTTATCAAGTACATTCTCTTCACATCATCCCTGTTCATCATGGTGAAGTGTTGTCTTGTGATAATGGGGTGATTTGGCTGAATTGCTCTGACTAACAATTCAGCTCTTGTTTCAATCTCCTTATTCTGCTTCTTTTCTTGGTCCCAATAAAACTGATTCTGCAAGGTGGACATGAATGCCCTCAATTGAACATCTCCAATGTAGATCTGTGGATGAAACTCTACTTCTTTCGGAATAAAGAAACTGTGTAAAAATAGTTCACATAGGAGATTTTTCTGCTCAAAAGGGCTGTCAAAGTATGCTTCCAGGAAATCTGTAGTGGTGTCCAATTTATATGAAAGATTTGAACTAATCCTCATGACCTGCCATCTGAGGTATTTCTCCTTCAGAATAAGACTGTAGAATCTAGCTGGTCGTATGAATTGGACTAAAAATTTAGCAATTTGACATAAATCAGACACCTTTTCTTTCAATGCCTGAATTTCTGTTTCCTTGGCTTCTAGTTGTTTTGCTTCTACTTTGAACTTTTCAGTTTTAGTGGCAAGCTTCTCATACCTAATCATCCAGCTAGCTATGTCTGCATTGTATTGTTCTAAAGACACAGTATTAGGTGGTCTGACTACAGGTGGAATTCTAGGTAGCAGATCTATCTGAACCCCTTTTTCTGCCACTTCCACTGGTTGTTCATCTGTCAATAACTCTACTTGCACCCCCTTATGTGCTATTTCTATTGGGTTGTCATCAGATAGTAATTCTACTTGCACCCCCTTATCTGCTACTTCTACTGATGGTGTAACAGTTTGAAATACAAGGACATCAATAGGAGTACTTACTTGATCTATTTCATGCTGCTGCTTGGACTATTCCTGTGCTGGTGACTCATCTCCAATGTTTTCTACTATGCTTTTTGCCAATTCTGAAGCATCTTCAGAATGAAAGGGTGCTTCTGAATGAGAAGGCACATCTTCAGAATGAAAAGGTGCTTCTTCAGAATGATCTCCTATGTCTGCCTCAGTAGAGTCATCTACCCTAGATAAATCCACAAGCAGTTGAGCCAAATCATCTTCATCATTGGATACAATTGGCTATTTTTCAGACTGTGACAACTTCTCTCTCAGTTCTACCACTTCCTGTTGTAACTCTGCAATTTTTCTTTCTTGCATCTCAATGATGTTTTCTTTCTCTAAAATCCATCTAGTCTGTGTCTTGACAACACTCCTTGCTGCTCTCAGCTACTCTATGATATCTTCCTCCTCTATTTCTGCTTCAGAATCAGATGCAGACAAGTCAGCTATAGCAGGCTGCTCAATAACTAGTTCTTCCTCTGCAACATCTATTTGCTCCTATTCAGTAGGCTCTATGAAATTATCTATAATTGCATCTACTATTTTTGTGGCTTGTTGAACCGTAGCCACCTCCAGATTATCCGCTAGCCTCTTCCTCAATTATCTTTCGGAATTCTGGAAATTTTTGAGAGTAGTTGTATCTCTGTGACATCTGGACTGCTTTGTCCATCTTCTTGTTCTATGACCTGGTCCGTCATTTCCCTCAAGTGGAGTCTTGTAGACCTCCAAGTTCTAGATGCAAACTTCTTCTTTTTGCTCTATTTTTAGGAGGTTATGGGGTATATTTCGGATGCCTCTTTTCCTTTTTTTTCTTCCCCTTTGGCTAGGTGCTTCATTTCTTTGTTCACAAATCGTTGCACTCTTTTTCTATTTTTTTTTTCTCTTTTTTTTTGATTGTGAATTCGTATTTTCCAATGGGTGCAAAAACAAACCATATCTAGACACGTGTTCCTTTATCATATACATCAAAAGAATTTTCACTTGATTGTATTTCTTTCCTTCTTTGGATGCCACGTGGAGATATTACATTGAATGTTCTTTCTGAAGATTATAATTTATTGCAAAAAACTTCATTTCAAACTTCATTAACTTCATTTCAAGATTATAACTTCATTTCAAAGATTATCTTCATTCAAGATTATACTTCATTTCAAATATACTTCATTTCGAAGATAAGTCTTCATTCTGAAGACAAATCTTCATTTCGAAGACAAATCTTGCTTCATTTCGAAGACAAAGGCTTCATTCCGAAGACAAAGCTTCATTTCGAAGACAAAGCTTCATTCCGAAGACAAATTGTCATTCCGAAGATGAAGTGTGACAATATGTTGTCATTTCGAAGACAATTTCAATCCGAAGACAACACAACAATTAGTCTGAAGAAGATAGCAGGTACTATTTTTGGCATTCTTGTTTCGAAGATTAGGCAAAAATCAATATTCCCATTCTCAAAACATGTTTTAAGTATGCCAACTCTTATGGATATCTTTTATGCTAATGGTTAATTGTTATATACTATATATCAATCATTTACAATGAAGAAATGTAAGAAATATATACCTGATTAAAACAAGTTAATGCAAGTTTTTGAAATATGACTGCTTCTGTTGATGTTCTGCTGAGAATTTCTGCAACATTTCAAAACAAGTGCAGTTGGTGAATTTGTACAATGATGGTTCAGAAATTTTCAAGGTTATGCATGCCAAAAAACTGGTTTTCATGCATACCAACCCAGTAGTGCCTTGAAAAAGGTTTTCACTGCTGAGTTATTCATTTTTCTCTCTTTTTTTTTTTTCTTTTTTTTCTCTCTTTTCTCTTTTTTTTTTTCTTGATTCTGACTATGCCCATGAAGGAATTTCATGATTTCCCTGAAATCATGCCCATGAAGGAATTCATAATCAGAATTTATTCATCTTTTTGTTTTCTATTTTTTCTGATTTTTTTGTATTTTTCTATTTTTTTCTTGAAATCCATGATCATGCTGATTGTTTTGAAGTGGAAGAGGAAATTTCTTCCACCTGTTGTGTATCCAAACTGTCAAGCTGTTGCAAGAATTCCTCTTTAGTCAGAGGTGTATGGTACACCCTGAGGCGATGTCCATTCACTACCAACTTTCTCTGTGACCCATCAATAGGAGATAAACGGACTGCTCCATTGTCAAATACCTCCTCAATCCGGTAAGGTCCAAGCCATCTAGTTCTCAGCTTTCCAGGGAAGTCTTCATAGCGAGAATCAAACAGTAAAGCCCAATCTCCTTGTTGAAGTTTCCTCTGCTGAATGTGACTGTCATGCCACAATTTTCTCTGCTCCTGAATTACTTCAGTTTGGTGCAGAGCATCCAACCTAAGTTCATCCAATGCATTCAGCTGCAGAATCCTATCTGTCTATGCCTGTGACAATTCAATTCCAATTTCCAATGTTGTGCGTAGTGTTAGTAGCTCAAATTCAATAGGTAAGAGGGGCTTTTTACCAAAGACTAGTTCATAAGGTGTGAATCCAGTAGTGGATTTCCAAGTAGTATTGTAAGCCCATACTGCTTCAGGTAATTTATCTAGCCAATTCTTCCTATGAAAAGCTACTATTTTTGTTAAAATTCGTTCCAGTTCCCTATTTGTTACCTCAACCTGGCCATTTGCTTGTGGGTGATAAGGTGATGATTTTCTATGTTTGATTTCGTATAATTCTGTAAATACCTCAATGACTTTGGATGCAAATTGGGGTCCTTGGTCTGTGGTGATAGACCGAGGAGCTCCAAATCTCTGAAAAATCTGAGTATACAAGAAATCAGTGACCTTCTCTTCATGAGCATGTTTGAAAGCACGCACCTCTACCCACTTTGTCAAGTAATCAGTGCATACTAGAATATGCACCTTTCCTTGAGAAGGTGGATCAATAGGTCCTACAAAATCAAGCCCCCACCTCTCAAATGGCTCTAAAACCAATTGAGGCTGTAGTGGCATTTCATTTGTATGAGTGGGTTTCCCCATTCTTTGGCATGCATCACAATGCCTGATGTACTTTTTCACATCCTTGTGAAGAGATGGCCAATAATATCCTGTCCCTAAGACTTTTCTAATTGTGATTTTTACAGAGTAGTGTCCACCTGAGGGTTCATCATGACAAGCCCTAAGGATATCATACACTTCATCCTTTCGGATGCACCTACGTAACACATGGTCAGGACTGCACTTAAAGAGTATACCCTTGATCCATTCAAAAGAAGAACTCTGTCTGATTAATTGTTTCTTCTGTTTTGAAGTGAAATGTGGAGGAACTTTCCCTGTGACCAAGTAATTGGCTATATCTACAAACCAAGGTGATTGGACTGATATAGCAAATAGTTTTTCATCAGGAAAGGTGTCTTCAACTAATTCCCCTTCATCTGTGTTCTGTAGTCTGGACAAGAAATCTGCTACAACATTAGCTTTTCCTGGTTTGTTGATTATAGTGATATCAAATTCTTGTAGCAACAGTAACCAACGAATAATTCTTGCACTTACCATAGGTTTATTCATCAAATATTTAATGGTTGTGTGATCTGTGTGAATAAATATTTGATAACCTGTGATATAATGCCTAAATTTGTTGATGGCATAAATTACTGCTAAGAATTCTTTTTCAGTTGTGGTATAATTTTTCTCAGCTCCTGTCAAATTCTTGCTAATGTAGTAGATGGCATAGTGTTCACCATTGTCAATTTGTCCTAATGTTGCTCCAATTGTAGTATTGGAAGCATCAGTCTGTATGTGAAATGGTAATGTCCAATTAGGGCCTCTTAACACAGGTGGAGTTACTAATTTTTCTTTCAGAGCTTCAAATGATTCCTGACATCTTGCAGTCCAGGAAAATTTAGAATCTTTAGTCAATAGGGCAAACATGGGATTGGCTATTGTGCTAAAGTTGGGAATAAACCTGCGGTAAAAACCAATATGTCCTAGGAAGCTTCTGACATTAGTCTGAGTTTTTGGAGGAAGAAGATTCTTGATAATTTCCACCTTCTTTGGATCAACTTGGATTCCCTGAGGAGAGATGTGATGACCAAGAACTATTCCTTCCTTCATCATCATAAAACATTTTTCTGGATTCAAGGATAACTGGTATGTTTCACAGTGACCTAAAACTTTGTCAAGGTTTTCCAATGTAAAGTCAAAAGTCTGTCCACACACTGTGAAATCATCCATGTATATCTCAACACTGTTGGTAGTTAGATCAAAAAATATTGCTAAAATTGCTCGCTGAAACGTTGTTGGGGCATTACACAAACCAAAAGGTAAAACCCTATAGGCAAATGTTCCCCATGGACAGGTAAAGGTTGTTTTCTCTTGATCTTCAGGTGCAATCTGAATTTGATTATATCCACTAAATCCATCAAGAAAACAAAAGTATCTTTTTCCAGCAAGGGTATCTAACACCTGATCTATGAAAGGTAATGGAAAATGATCTTTGTATGTCACCTTATTCAGCTCTCTGTAGTCTACACATATTCTCATTTTTCCATTTTTCTTAGGAACTATAACCAATGGAGAGACCCACTGGCTATCAAAAATTGGGTAAATGAATCCTACCTCCAGAAGTTTTTCAATTTCTTCCTTTACAATATCCCTTAGGGCAGGATTCAATCTTCTCTGGAGTTGTCTTACTGGCTTGACTTCTTCAATATAAATTCTGTGGTTACATATATCAGGGTGAACTCCTGACATATCTTTATAGTTCCAAGCAAAAGCATGAACATGCTTCTGCAAGACAACTATCAATTTGTCTTCCTCTTCCCTAGTAAGCCAGCTGTAAATGTTTAAAAATTTTCCTGGCTGGACTTCTATTTGTTTTGTATTTGGAAGGACTGAACTCACTTCTTCATACCTGGTGATTAGGGAGTTAAGAGGACACTGCTGAGATGGGAGAAAGTAAGAAATTTATATTTCATTATTTTTTGATGGAAGCATATCCTGTATGGAACAGTGAGAAGGAAAAATCAAGTGATGGTGCCACCCATGTGGTAGTGAAACAGAGTTTTCCTGTGATAGTACAGATGGTTCACCTTCAGAATTTTGGTTCTCCTCATTCCTTAACAATTGTTGGATATTTATTGCTTCTTCTTCTAACCCTTGTTCATGCAGAACATTCATTAGGATAGTTTCATTTTCTGAGTTTTCTGTGTCATGGAGGTCTTCTATGTGTTCCCTTACTACCAAGGTGGCTAGTGTGGAAATAACCTCCTCTGATTCTTCATCTGAATCAGGAAACCATAACTGACCTAAGAAATTGCTGGAGGGTCTTGCAGGAGGATACAGAGATATCTGTTTTAGATCAATACCATTTGAAATAGTCATTTTTCTAGATCTGCAGTCTATGAAGGCTGCTGCAGTTGCAAGCCAAGGTCTTCCTAAAATGATGGGATATCCATGTGTTGAATTTCTTGGTTGTAAAACCAAAAAATCTGCAGGGAATTCCCAAGATGAAACTTCTATAGGAACATCTTCAATGATACCTTCAGGTTTTGCAACTGACCTATCAGCCATTTCTAAAACTGTAAATGTGGGGCTGAGATGTTTGAGCTGTAATTGTTTCATTATATCCTTGGTCATGACATTTATTGCAGCTCCTAGATCTACTAAGACATTTGATATTGGTACTGAACCTATAGTAACTATGATAACTGGACTTCCTGGGTCACTATACTTTGGAGGTAATAGTTTCCCAGATAAGAGATCAACTATCTTTCCTTCAACCTGAACAGTCTTGGGAAATGCCTTCTTTTTCCTTCCTGCTCTTCTAATGCACAAATCTCGGATAGTACTTTTAATCACTGGTATATCCTTAATGGCTTGCAATAAGGGCAATGATATAGTTAACTTTTTAAGTTCCTTGACCAGGTCTGATTCAGAATTTTCTGTTGTGGTATTGAATCTTTCAGGATATGGAATTATCCTTGATGAAGGTAATTGTTCTGCCTGTGGTTCTATTTTTTCTTCTTCTTTCTCTATTGTTGGTTCCACTATAATTGGTTCCAAGGGTTCTTGTTCTTCATTTTCTTTGCTTTTATTGGAAATGGGTTCAGGTACAACTTTTCCTGAACGAAGTTGGATGTTACTACAATCAATAACATTGATTTCAATATTTTCTTCAGCTTCAGCCACATAGACAGGGGATGCCTGTCTCATGTTGTTTGGATTAGTGACTGATTGAGCTGGAAGTTGAGGTTGTTTCACCTGTTGTGTTTGTTGTGGTTGGTTTTGTTTTTCTTGAAAGTTTTGAGTAGGTGCAGGCAACAAATGCTGATTTTGACCTTGATTTCTTTGTTGTCTTGGATAGGACTGGTATTGTTGATTCCACTGTGGTTGATTTTGCATCCAATGTGGATTAGTCTGATTCTGATTCCAGGGTGGATTGTTTTGACTCCATGATGGGTTGTTTTGATTCCAAGATGGGTTGTTTTGATTCTGATTCCAGGCTGAATTACTCCAATTTGTTTGTGGCCATTCTTGGGAATTTGTCCATTGAGGATAATTCCAAGGACGTTGGGGTGGTTCTGATTGTCCCCAAGGCATAGTACCAGGATTATGCCCCCAATTTGTAGGAAAATGAGGGGGATTTTGGTATTGAGAGAAATTTCCCCCTTGTTTTGGTCCAATATAGTTGAGTTCCTCAGTCTGATTTTCTAACACAGTTTTGAGTTGTGGTAGCAGGTGGCATTGATCAGTTGAATGCCTTTTTGAACAGATACTACAAATGGCTGAGATAGATGTTTTATTCAAAGGACATTCCTGCAAAGCATGTTTATTTCTACATCTTGGGCAATAAATTGCCAAAGGTTCTATGTTTTTTGCTTTTGCAGACATTTCCCCCAAAGTTGTGTTTAATTGCACTAGAATATCAGTTTTAAAATTTGCAAGTTCTTCTATTAGTTCCTTCACATCAGTGCCATTTGTATTTTTTTCTTTCTTCCTTGCTTGTTGCGAGAGTAATTCCTATAGAGATACATAATTTCCTCATTACTGAGAGTATTTACATCTCCTCTTCCCATCAAATCCAATACATCTCTAGATTCATCTTGCAATCCTCTCAAAAATATGGTTTTGTATAACTCTGGTTCTACAAGTCCACATCTCCTTTGAACAAAGGAGAACCTATCAAGATAGTCTTCTAATGTTTCATCATCTTCCTGTTTAATCTTGAATAACTCATCTTTCCTATTCCTTACACGGCAATACTCCTGATATTTGTCTAAAAACATAGTTTCCATTTGATCCCAAGTTCGGATGGAATTTGGCTCTAAACTCATGAACCAACGTAATGCTGAGTCCTTGAGTGTTGAGGGAAAAACCTTAAGTTTTTGATTGTCATTTACATAATCATAGGTTTGACACACTACCTTGAATTCAAATAAAAACTGATCAGGATCTTCAGATACAACACCTCGAAAGGTTGGAAGTACTGAAGGTGAAATAGTCTTCATGGGAGAGTTTTGTGTTGGATTCAAACGGATAGGATATTCAAATGTTCTGGAAGGTTGAGGAATATCCTGATCATCTCCTTCATCATGGACATAGCCATGTTGGCCTTTGCCTCCCTCTGCCATAGTTTCTGGTTTCTTAGTTAAACTTATCCAAATTTCTCTCTCAAGAGGTCCAAGACCCTCTGTTGATAATGAGTCTGATGATTCTTCTTTCTCAGGATGTTCTAGTGATGGTGAAACTGGTGATTTTCCTTTCTCAGAATGTTCTAATGATGGTGAGACTGGTGATTTTTCTTTCAATATTTTTGGTAATTCAAACATAGGTGATTCACCCCTTAGGCATGAAGATCTCCTTAATGGAACAAGCCAGGGATCCTTTTGGGTAATTCTACCTTTTTCATCCCTAGACTTACTCATTCATGTTCACTCTAAATGACATAAATTATATGTCAATAGTTGTTATTTTAACCAATTGTTCTATTCGGATTTTATCCTGAATCTTCACAGTTCAGTCTAACTAACAACTATTGGACTATTGTTACCTTCTAGCAACATGTATCCCCAGCAACGATGCCAAAATGATGCATTGTCATTATACACATCATTAATTCTCAATGAATTTGTCAATCCAGGGCTATGTACAAGGCTATCTACGGAAGAAGGGGCAAACAGGGCTATAACTTAGGTCAATCTAGAGCAACAGGTTTTATTGGTGAAACCGATTGTGTGGGGGGTTTTAGGACATTCCTATCTCTAAATTGCATGAATTAAACCTTAATCTAAGTTGCAGAATTGGAAACTAATCATTAACTACAGAAATGAAGTCCTAATTACAATTGCAGAATGAGACCTAATTATGTTGCATAAATAACAGTTGTAGAATTGAAAGTCTGATTCTAATTGCAGAAGGAAAATCTAATTACTTTTGCAGTAATGAAAATCTAATTCTAATATGGAAATGAAAACTGTCAAGGCTCTGTAACAGAAGGTTGTCAATCTTCTGT
The DNA here is from genome assembly GCA_028583015.1 of Wollemia nobilis. NCBI lineage: Eukaryota > Viridiplantae > Streptophyta > Pinopsida > Araucariales > Araucariaceae > Wollemia > Wollemia nobilis. The sequence goes on from JAQPPZ010013925.1 coordinate 15,128, forward strand.
GCAGGGGTTGACAACAAAACATAAAATGCAAGAAATTACAAAAAATAGTAAATTCTGGGAATGAAAGTCTGCAATAAATTGAAAGCTTTGCTGAAAGTGAGGATTACAACCAAATCATTAATCACAAAACATAAAATAAACTAAGATTGCAAATATCATTAGTTGTTTACAAAGGAATGAAAGGACAAGTTCTACAACTCATTCTGCTGCAGCAAAATCAGAATAAAAACCTGTTGTTAGTCCTCCTCCTAGGTCTGGAAGTGGCCAGCCTCTTTGTCTAGAAGAAGGTATGAGTCTCTCTCTCTTTAGATCTTAATCACACTCATTTACAGACAATATAAAATAGAAACAATATACTTTTATTGATTCAGAAACATGATTACAATAATGCTGCTGAAAATTGTTACAGGACTGTAACAATCACTTTTTGATTATCACCTATTACTGATTTCTCTATTCTATTCCCCTTACTTTCTACTACTTTCTTACTCTTCTACTCTCCTCCTTACTAGCTCAACCTGAATGGGAGCCCTATTTATAGATGTCCTAAGATTTACTAACAAGCTGAAAAGATCTAATCCTATTATGTTGCAGCAATTCCTGGTTTTTATCCTAGAAGAAGATCATCTTTTGATCTTTCCATAAATGGTGACTTTGGTCGGCAAGGATGGCAAAGTCAGATCTGAGATATTTCCATTTATCCTTTTCAATCTTTATTTCCCTTTTTCCAACGTCAAAATTCGGTCAATAAGTCAAAAAGCACATTCTATTTTCATTCCGAAGATAAGTGGCTCATTTCGAAGATACTGCAATTCTCATTTCGAAGATCCACTCATTCCAAAGATACTACAGTTCTCATTCCAAATATCCACTCATTCCGAAGACACTACAGTTCTCATTCTAAAGATCCACTCATTTCGAAGACACTACAGTTCTCATTTCGAAGATCCGCTCATTTCGAAGACACTATGTTTTCTCATTCTGAAGATATCTGTTCATTCCGAAGAGACTTCGAAATGAACAAATGTGGGCTCCTTAAATGATTTCCTCTGCATTTCTCATGTGGGTTACTTCTCAGGATCAGATCCCAATGGTCTTCATCTCTTTCCACATGTGAATTCCATGCCTTGCCATTCATTGGCAAGTGGCTGGAATTTACATGGGAAAACCCAGTTTTTGTCGCATAGTAACAGTTTCCTTGAACTGTTGCAGATTTAGGTAAAATGAATGCTTGAGACATATCAAAACATGATTAGTGAAGTGCTGCTATTAATCTAAGCATATCTCATTTTAGCAAGTCACAACAAAACAACATAAAACTTATACAAAAAGTTGTAAAAATCAGAATATAGTACTTCAAATACATTCATCATGCAAATAGTTAATACACAACATATTGAATCAACTTAACTAGCATATTAGATTAAACATAAGAGTTTATAGGCAATTTTAGTGTTCAAAACATGTTATGATTGAGGCATTTCCAGGCCTCATCAGCTTCCTTTTTAAATTTTTGTACATACTTTCACCTTTAGTTTTATTTTCATAGTTCATCCTATGAATCCTAGCTTGGGTCTCTTGGAAATATCCCATCCTCCAAGTATCCCCATGCATAATTTTGGTTTCATCACCTCCATCCCACTATCACCTACCACCTTTAAATTTTATGATAAAATCCACTATCCAATCCATCATCACAATTTTGTTCTTGCTTTTCTCCCCAGTTGTTTGTTGGTTAAGCGAATCCTATATGCGAAGGTTCTAGTCATTTACCTTTTGTATTAGCCCCATTTTTGGCAAAACTTATGTTTCTATGGTAAATAAATGGTGATTTTGAGTTCTCTTTCCATGATATGAAATGTCTCAATGATTCACCAAGAATGTGGGTATTTTCATATTACCACCCATGTGCACTTAAGTAAAAGGTACAAAAATGGGATAGTACAATAAAATCAAAAAAAGGGACCAAAAACTATGGGAGAAAATGTTACAGCCTCAAAAAAATGGCTAAGTCTAAATAGTACCAAAACGAAAGTCGATGGGTGACCAAATCTCTACCCCACTGTCATAGGTTTGAAATGGATAAAAATGACTAATTATAGAGGTCACTAAAGGAATAACACCCAAATAGATACCACCAGGTTCCCAACTACCCACACAGAGGCTAGAGGCTAACAATAGTAAAATGATAAAAATGACTAAGGTTGGAGGACATCGAAATGTTTGAACTTGATTGAGGCTCAATGGGGTACCAAATGTATGATATAGGTAGGAAATAGTGAAAAGAATAGCTAAGTCTAAAGCATGCTGGAAGATTTATACTTGACCAAAGCCCAATAGGGCACCAAATATCCAGCCTGCTAATGGAAGACACTTCATCACAAGAGGCTAAGGTTGGTAATCATCATAGGAATTGCATCTAGTTAGAGCCTAGGATAATTCCAAAGGTCTAGAATACGCAAGAAAAAGGAATGGAAAATGGTTAAGTCTAAGAGGTATCAAAAAATTTGCACCTAATCAAAGCCCACTGATTAAAGATATCATATTGTAAAAGAAACTAAGTATAGAGGCCACCAAAATATTTATACCTGATTGGAGATCGGTAGGGTACCAAATCTCTGGACTGCTTTCAAAAGTTTATACTTTATCTAAATGAAGAAGGTGTTGGAAGATTCACACCTAAATAAAACCTAGTATAGCTCAGATTCCCCATCTAAGAGACTAAAATATGGTAAGAACAAAATCGAGTAGGACCCCGTACTATCAAAGACTTTATACCTGATCGAAGTCTATCAGGATACCAAATACATAGCACAAGGAGATTGCAATGTATAAGTTAAGCAACTGGCTCGATCAAAATCCAAAATTGACCTGCCCACATAGGAATAATCACAACTAATTGAAAGATGTCAGATTGTAAAAGCAACTAAGTATAGAGGCTTTCAAAATATTTGTACATGATCGAAGATCGATAGGGTAAAAAATATTCAGCCTACTTTCAAAAGTTGAGACTTTGGCCAAATGAATAAGGCATCAAAAGATTTACACTTGGTTGAAACTCATTATAACTTGTATTTCCCATCCAAGAGACCAAATGATGGTAAGAACAAAAAAAAAATAGGATCCCATACTATCAGAGGATTTATACCTGATCAAAATTTTCTAGGATTCCAAATACCTTGTACAAGGAGATTGCAGCAAATAAATTAAACAACCAGCTCGATCAAAATCTAGAACCAACCTTCCTACAAAGGAATTATCATTATATCATGACACATATTGTATTATATCACATGTTAGGATAATATCAATAATATGGTTATGCTTAGGTCCATCATGCAGGTTACAAAGTTGTTCAACTAAAAGGAATCAGTGAAAAGGAATGAAACAGATGCAAGCAATAGGTTCAACATTATTCAACATGATGTTGATTTTGGCCAGATAAACAAGTCACATTTAGGTAGTTGGAGTAACCATACAATTAATAAGTCTAGTCAACTAGCACTCCTTCTGACATAACAACAATCCATTTTTGATACAATGATATCTTGACAATTGTAAGATGGTAAAACATCTATAAATATTAAGATGTATGAAAACAATTTGTCTCTTAGGCTTTCACAATCCATATGAAGAATGAAAGACTTGCATTTTAATACAAATTTATTGTTGTTTGAAATCTGGTTCAATTCATTTGCAGAACGTGTATGTATGGATGATTACTTCTTTCTAGTTTTAGCTTGTTGAATATTCATGCTGTTTACTCTAAATTATGAATTTATGCTATGTTCATTTGCTTGTTCTGGAATTAGTAATCTAATAAGCTAAGTTATATTAGAACCAAATGTTCTATGGATGATATTAAAAACAATTTGTTTCTTAGGTAATTGGTTATTTATTTGCATAGTCTTTCACTGCGCATGTGTCTTGATGTTGTTTAATATGTACCAACATAATTTCTATATTTAGTTCTATTTGCTTATTTCAACACCCTTTTCACCCACAATTTAGGAATAGTTAGCTTAAACTTCAAAGGAATTGACCTCCTCTTAATATTGACCGCAAAATCTCCACTACTCCCTGGTTATTCAATGTTGGTCAAGGTCTATGGGTACACAAAATTTGCATTAGATGGATTTCTAGACCAATAGGAATATTTATAGTTATAAGAATTGTGAAAGACAATAATTCTTGAAAAACTTATCTATATAAAGAGAAGGAAAGACAAAAATTGAAAATAGATTGTGGATGGATAAGTATAGATGAATGGAATAAGATTAAAAATGTTGTATGGTTTCTACAAAATAAAACCAAGTGTGATGAAAAATCAAAGTCCATTGAATGAAAAGAATGATACTAATATTATCATGAAGAAATATGAAATAAATGATCATGATCCAAGCACAACTTGGGAGGTAACCTATAGTGAAAGCAGTAAAAGTAGTGGAAGCATTTGTAGTGATGATCCTATAGAAGCAATAGCCTTATGAGTATTCTAGTGGATGATCCAAAGATAGTGATTATCTAGAGGTGACCCAGAGGTAAATTTCTAGAGGTAGTTATCCAAGCGAAATGATCCAATGGTAGTGACCTAGAGGTAGTGATCTAGAGGCAGATACCTAGAGGTAGTGACCCAAAGGTATAACTAGTGGTAGTGACCCAGAGACCAAAACCCAGAACCAACTTAGATACATTGATCTAAAGGTATACACAAATTATTTATCAAACCATGATAGAGTCAGAGTTGAAGATTGAAGACTATACCAGATTGAAGATCCATATTGAAGACTAAAGTCTTCAATACCTAAATAATGTAATATAGGGGGGTGTTAGAGTATATTACATTATTTAGGTACATATCAATGTACCACCTTAGGTACATTATTAGATTAGGAGTTACTTGGGGAAGAAGTAATAAATGCACAAGTGTTAGAATGTGCAATGATGTAAAAGGACATGTGTCCTTAAGGTAGTTAGGAAGAGTAAGGGCCAAGTAACTTATCTTCTTATATATAGGGCTCATTGTAATGAAGCAATATACTCAATGTATGCACTAGTAGAGTGAGCTCCATATAATGTATCAAGCTTTCATTTTCATGAGTTTACATTAATGGTTGTTGCATGTGTTATTCCAAAATTTTCTCATATTATTTTCATGGTTATTAGTTAGCCATTATCATAGTTATAATATTGCATGCTTATTTATTTACTTATGGCTGTATTTCCTTTTAGTTTATAGCTTCAAAAGCTAACATCGCAAACCGAAAATAAGCCCAGGGATAAATATTTGACAAGAAGTTTGCCAAAATTTGGAGGATATTAGTGAATACCTCAAGACTTTTATATTATTGAGAAGAAGGCCAATATTGAAGTCATATTTAGACAAGGATAAAGGAGCTAGAAAAAACTACCAAACCTGAGAGGTTTGAAGATTGCCTTTGGAGGATTTAAAGGCTGATTGGAAAGGAGGTTTGCTGATTTTATATCAGAAAATTGAATTTTCCTTGAAGAAAAATATCAGTTGTGATTTGGAGGAGTTTCCTAAAATATTTGTGATATTCAAAGACATCATTTCGAAGGAGAAATTGACTTCTTAGCAATCTGAAAATTTTAGATTTGAGAAAAACAAGAAAGCAGAAATTTGGGCGGCATTAATAGTTGCTAATTTTTATATTTCTAGGGGTATCCTGAAGGAGAGTTGAAGTCACTAAATCTTAGTTTCAAGTTGCAAGTTTTGGGCAGCAAAGTAATCAGTTTCAAATATGCAAATTTGTGAGGTAAAGAGTTTTTTTGGACAGCAAGAAAGAGCTACAATTTCATCAAAAATGAAGCAGCATTTAGGTGATCCAAATCAGCATTTAGGTGCAAAAAATTCATTATTTGAACTCTTATATTCGGTTCATTATTAAGTTTATTAAGCACCAATTTTGAGGTTTAAAATTTGCATGAAAATATTTCAAATTTAAAGTCTTCAAGGTAGTGCAGAAGTTAAATTTCTACAAGGTTCAAACCTGCACAAAAGAATAGGAGTTAGATATATTTCAAGAGAGAAAAATATCAACATTCTATTATCTATTAATAGTAAAGAAGACTCTATATATGATGGTTTATGCACTATTCTATCTACTTACGATGGTGAAAAATGACTTGTATTAATATAAAATTAGAATGATACATTTTAATGGAACTATGAGTCCATTATATAGAAGAATAGGTTTCTTGTTCCTCACTCTACCTATAAAAATTGGTACATCTTGCATGAAACTTGTCATGATTACAATACTTGAAGCAACTAAGTAACTTTACTTTGAAGTAAACTCCTACTCTAGTACTATACCAAAGGTGGCACATTTACGTGACCCAAATAATGTAATATACTCTAACACCCTCCTGTATTACATTTTTTGGTATGAAGTTCTCTTACATTACATAGATGATCCTTGAATATTTGAAACTTGGTTTTCCCAATTGCCTTTGTAAAAATATCTAGTAGTTGATATTTTGTTGAAACATGATTCAAGATGATATGATAGTTCTAAAAATAATCTCTTATGAAGTGATATTGTACCTCAATATGTTTAGTTATTTCATGTACAATTGGATTTTTGATCAAGTTGAGTACTCCTTGATTATCACAAAATATCAATGTTGGAGTTCGTTTGATGCCTATGTTTGATAATATATATTGTAACCACAATGCTTCATAGGTTGTATATCTTGCTTCCTGATACTCTACTTTTGTAGATGATTGTTCCACTATTTTTTGTTTCTTATTGTGCCAAGATATAGGACTTGACCGAAGTTATAATACATACCTTGAAGTAGATTTTCTATCATCAATGAACCTGCATAATTTGAATCTGATTAACCCTATAGGCAAAAATATTTAGCATTCTTCATATAGGTTAGTCCATAATAATTATAATTCTTGATATATTGTAGTATTCTTTTTGTAGCTTTCCAATGACTTTCTCTTGGTTCTTGCATAAAATATGATAGATAGTTTATACCAAAGGCTAAATTGGGTCGATTATTATTTTTTTTTTTATAATTTACAATGTGGAATCGATAGCCACCATGAATTTGGGTAGGCTATCCAAGTTTTTATGGGCATCATAGTATTCTACACTATGTACCCCAAAAGCTACCACACAATTATTCACATAGTCCGCCCCTATAACCACTATGCCATAATCATTTTAAACCTTTTATACCATTGAAAGCACCAGGAAAGGGACAAACGTTCAGTCTGATGAGGCCCGAAATTTGAACCTTGGACCTCTACCCCCCTTACAGGGTTTCGTCGAACCAATTGATCTACACCTCAAACTTGGGTTGGCTATTTTTTAAGTATAGAATACTTTCAAATAATTGTTGATACATAGTTGCTGAAACCAGAGGTGTTTCATCCTTTTTGGATAACTGAATCTCTTGTTCCATTGGTGTATCTTTCAGTTTACCATCCTTCATTCTATATTTTTTAAGTAAGGCTTCTGCATATTTTATTTGAGTAATAGTAATCTTATCCTCACTTTTTTGGATCTCTATATCAAGACAATAATTATTAGATCTAGAGCTGTCATCTTGAATACCTTTTCCAAATATCTTTTTATATTACTTATTAGTTTTTTAGAACTTCCAGTAATCACTATATCATCAACATATACTATGAGAATTAGTATATTGTTTCCAAATTTTTTTTGTATACAAACTTGGATCAAATGCACTTATTTTGAAACTATGTTGTAATAAGTGATTGTTGATCTTTATATTCCACTCTAGGATCTTGCTTTAGACCATATAGTAATTTTTTTAATTTGATCACTTTAATTTCTTGTCCTTTAATAAAAAACCCTTCTAGTTATGACATATAGAATTCTTCTTCTAAGTCACCATTAAGAAAAACAATTTTTACATCCATTTGATGAAGCTTCCACCCTTGATGAGCTGCTAGTGCATAAACTATTATGATAGTAGTCATTCTAGTTGTTGGTACGAATGTTTCTTCATAGTCAATTCCCTTAGTCTAAGTATATCCCTTTTATACTAATCGATCTTTATATTATCATGTGTTCCATATACTTTATATGTGGTCTTGTAAATCCATTTGCACCCCACTATTATCTTTCTTGGAGGTAATTTCACTAAATCCCGTATTTTATTCTTTTGGAGTGAAGTATATTCAGATTATATTGCATCCTTTCAATGTAAGTGACTTAGTGTTTGGATAGTTGTTGGCTCTATTGTATTACTTAGTAATCCTCTATTTATTCTAATTTAACTATGGGTTTGAGGTCTAGTAGTGGTAATATTTGGAAACCTTTCTAGGTTTGAGTCCTTGAGAGTGTCTCTAAGCCATATTGGTTATTTCCTATGAGAAATTATATATGGTTATGTATGCTCTTTGTCTTCTTCTTGGGATTTTAAATCTAACTCTTCACTTGCTATATCTTCTTCTAAGTAGTTTAGAATATTTTTTTATATCTTTATTATTTTCCTCTATGTCAGTTTTCAATTTTTCATAAAATATTACATCTTTGCTTATGTAAACCTTCTTTGTATGTGGATCTAATATTATGTATCCTGTAGACTCATTATCATAGGTAACAAATATTCCTGCCATAGTTTTATCGTCTAACTTTATCCTTTTTTATTTTGGAATATGCATGTAGGCTTTGCATAAAAAAATTCTTAGTTTTCCTATATTTCATTTTTGTCCAGACCATACTTCTTCAGGTGTAATATGTTTAAGTATTATTGTAGGTAATCTATTTTGTATGTGTAATGCTATTTGAACTGCATTATTGATCATCAAGATGAGCCTCTTTTAACATACATCTTACCATTTCCATTATTAACTTGTTTCTTCTTTCTGCAATTTCATTCTATTGAGGTAAATATTCTATAGTGAGTTACCTTTTAATTCCATTTTATTCTAAAAATGAATCCAATTATTTAGATACAAATTCACCTCCTTTGTCTAAATAAGTGCTTTAGTAGTCTTTCTAGAATATTTTCTACTTGAAGTTTGAATTTTTTAAAACAACTAAATACCTTTGATTTGTACTTCATGAAGTATACCCACATTTTCCTGGTGTGATCATCAAAAAATAATTAAAAATATTTATGTCCTCCAATACTAGTGACATTCATTGGCCCACATAAGTTTGTGTATATTAACTCTAGTGGTTGTTGAGTCCTATGTTGACAAAGTTCAAAAGGTATTTTGTGTTGTATTCCTAATAAGCATTCTAAATATACTGTATATTCTAAGGATATATTTGGTATTCCTTCAACCATTTGATATATGAGCATTTCATTCATAGTATATTCACAAGTATATACTAGATGTTTGTGCCATAGATCTGAAACTTTAACTGAAAGGGTTGAGTGTGTAGTGGTGTTTAGAAAAAATAGAGCACTTTATAATAGCTTGATGCTATATTTTCCTTTTGTTTAAGAATATGACACTATTTTCTTCCATTGAAAACTTTGAACTCTACAGTCATATTTTGATCCATGAGTTGAGAGACGGGTAGAAGATTGGTAGACAATCTAGGTATGTATAAGACATTTTTGATTATCCCTTTTCTATTTGTCAAATATATTAAAATATTTTCAATCCCCTTTACCTTATAATTTTTACTATCTGCTATAGCAACTGGTTTCTCTTTTACCTTATGTACAGAATTAAACCAATGTATGTTTCTAGTCATGAGTTTTCTTATCCCTGAGTCTATATACCTATGATCCATGACTTATGAAACCTTAGTGTAGAGAATGTGTATAATCCTTGTCTCCCTAGTAATCTATAAGCTTAATAAAGTTTTCAGTAAATAATAGTTCATTTTCTAGTTGATTTTGTAATATATTTTAAGTAACAATAATCAACTTTTATTTCACCTTATCTCTCCTAATGAACTATCCACTTAATTTGAAGTTCTCTATGGTTGGATTTCTTTTGTCCAATGGTTTGATATTTATAAATTCAAATAAATTAATTTTATGTAGTATACCTTATAAATCCCTACTTTGGAATATTAGAATTTAATAATAATATTAATAATAGTATTTGCAAACTTAATTTTTTTGGTTTACTAAGGTTGACAACCTTATATCTCCTACTTGGTGATTTTCAAATATCTATAATTTCTTCCACCTTGTTAGAATGCCTTCCTTGCTTTCTAAGGTTGTTATTTTTATAATAGTAATCAACCTTATAATTAACACCTTATAACTCCAATTTTTAGAAAGTAGAATAATTGAATAATATACTTATCTTTCTTCAATGTAGGTGGCTTAGCTGGAAATGAGTATTTTGAGTTAGGACACTCTCACTGGATGGTGCAAGGTGCAACCAAAGTATTGTCATTGTTGTCAACACAATCAGGTTGATCAGTTGATGCAATGGACAGGAGTTCATTGATGAGCAAGGTGCAGCCAAAGTGCAATGGACAGGAGTTCATTGATGAGCAAGGTGCAGCCAAAGTATAATGGACAGGAGTTCATTGATGAGCAAGGTGCAGCCAAAGTATTGTCATTGTTGTCAACACAGACAGAGGATCGGTTGATGCAATGGACAGGAGTGCAGAGGTCATTAGATAGATCGGTTGATGAAGTGAACAAGAGTTCAGAGCATGTACAATGAATTTCCAAGAAGACAGAAGTGGCCCAGATTCAAAGGATCAAAGAAAAAGACAAGTAAGAAAACTGTCGCGATATCGCGACATGTTGAAAAGCTGGAAAAACTATCACGATATCGCGACATGTTTGAGGAGAGAGAAAGCACAAGAAAAACTATCATGATATCGCGACATGTTTGAGGAGAGAGAAAGCACAAGAAAAACTATCACGATTTCATGACATGTTTGAAGAAAGAAAGCGCATGCAAGAAAAACTATCACGATTTCGCGACATGTTTGAAAAGGAAAAGAAAACTATCGATTTCACGACATGTTGGAAGAAAGAAGCAAGTAGAAAACTGTCATGATTTTGTGACATGTTGAAAGAGAAGGCAAAGAAAACTGTCATGATTTCATGACATGTTGGAAGAAGAAGGCAAGAAAGAAAACTGTCATGATTTCATGACATGTTTGAAGAGAAGGAGGCAAAGAAAACTGTCATGATTTCATGACATTTCGAGAGAAGGAAGAAGAAAACTATCATGATTTCATGACATGTTCGAGAGAAGGCGCAGAAAGAAAAGTGTCACGATTTCATGACATATTTAGAAAGAAGGGAAGAAAGAAAATGTGTCATGATTTCGCTGACATGTTTCGAGAGAAGGAGCTTGCAAAGAAAAGTGTCACGATTTTCATGACAATCTGCAAGAGAGGTAAGGACGAAAATGTGTCATGATTTCATGACATGTTTGAGAGAAGGAGTCTTGCAAAGAAAAGTGTCATGATTTCGTGACAATTTGCAAGAGAGAGAAAGGTAAGGATGAAAAAGTGTCACGATTTCGTGACATGTTTTGAAAGGAGAAAGGCACAAGAAAAAGTGTCACGATTTCATGACATGTATGTTGAGAGAGAAAGTGCAAGGAAAAGTGTCACGATTTCATGACATGTTCGTGTTTTAGTGAAGGAGAAAGGAAAAGGAAAGTGTCACGATTTCGCGACATGTCATGTTTTGGTGTCAAGAGAGAAGAGTGAAAAGGAAAGTGTCACGATTTCATGACATGTTTCATTTTTCATGGGCGAAGGAGAAAAGTACAAGGAGAAAGTGTCACGATTTCATGACATGTTCATGTTTGTTGAAGAAGAGTGAAAAGAAAAGTGTCACGATTTTCGTGACATGTCAGGTTTTCATGGTTGCATGTCGAGAAGAGTGCAAGGAAGCGAAAGTGTCATGATTTTCATGACATGTCATGTTTTCACTGGTGCATGCCGAGAAGAGTGCAAGGAAGCAAAAGTGTCACGATTTCATGACATGTCATGTTTTCACTGGTGCAAGCCAAGTAGAGTGTACAGAGGTGAAAAGTGTCATGATATCATGACATGTTGTGTTTTGGGTGCAAGCCGAGAAGAGGACAAGGAGGTGAAAAGTGTCATGATATCATGACATGTCATGTTTTCACGGTCAAAACAAGAAAAAGTCAAAGGGGCAGAAATGTCATGATTTCACGATAGGTCGCATTGGCGTGATGGAAGAAGAAGAACCCACGAAGTAAAATTATCTGAAGTCGTACGATAGTAACAGAGGCAGTTACAGAAAGAATTCATGCAGCTAGAATAAGAAGAGTTAACTAGAGTCAAATTAAAAAAGATAAAATAAGAAGAGTTAACTAGAGAATAGTCAAAGAAAATCATGCAGAAAAAAGAAGAGTTAACTAGAGTCGAACTACAATTACAGGGTAAGAATAAATTATGCTAAAATTAGAACAATGCATTAAAGAAGAACGATTACAGCTGACTATGAAACTGTCAGAGCGATGGCCATACTAAGAATCCCAATTAAAGAGACAAATCTATTAATAGGTTGCATGTAAGAATATTATGTCAAAAAGGAGTTACTTACAAGAGTAGCTATTAATAGGCTACATGCGGGATAATGGAAGATATAGAAGACTTAGGGTTAGGGTTGAGCTCTGAACTATGTAAGAGAGCAGATAAGAATGTCAGAGCATCGAAATGAGCAGAGAAGGCTGTCAGAGAGCCGTAAATGAGTAGATAAGGCTGTCAGAGTCGTAAGCGAGCAGAGAAGGCTGTTAGAGCGCAGAGAAGGCTATCAGAGCATAGTAAGCAGAGCGGTAAGAGTGATCCATTAGGTTGAGCTCTATGTGGGTAGAGACATATGAGAGAAGCCGAAGAGAGAAATAGAGTGGAGAGAGAGCACTACTGAGAGAAGAGCGATGGAGAAAGAGCGCAGCTGATAGAGCGCGACTGAGAGAGTGTGGCAGCAAGTGCGCAGAAGGAATATGTGTTTCTTAAATTGAAAGAGAGGTTGGATGAGCAATAGACCAGTAAGGGTCTTGTAAAAGTGAAGGCATATTTATGTCAATCTAAGATTCAAAATAGAAATCCAAGTTGGTGCTTGGAATCAAGGGTTGGTGCTCCTTCCAGTTGGTGCTGGTAAATCAAGGGTTGGTGCTCCTTTCCGTTGGTGTAGATAAATTAGGGGTTGGTGCTCCTTCCAGTGTGTGTTGGTAAACTATTTGTAAAGTTGGTGCTTTGCAAAGGCTGGATTTGGATGGGAGTCCAAGTAGTCTATTTTTGAGGAGTAGCCAAAACTGGTGAACCTCGTTAAATCATGTGTTGTGGAATGCTCTCTTGTTATATTTGCTTTATCTATTTTAAGTTCTCCTTGCTTCAGCTTTAAGAGTTGTAGATTTGAAATTTAAATAGCTACACTGATTCACCCCCCCCTCTCAGTGCCATTGTAAGACTAACAATTGGTATCAGAGCCAAGTTCCTAAATAGGCTAAATCAGCTAAGGTTGATCTTGGATTAGTACACAATGGGTAAGAAGAATAGATCCTCCTTCAAAAAGGCATCTCAACCAGTTTCAGTTCTTATGGAAGAGAAAATTGAACTAGAGAAGGTAGAAGAAGTGGATTCTGAAGTATGTGATGAAAACCTGGAGGTTGAAGTAGATCTAGAAGGTGAGTTGATCTCTGCACTTGAAGAGTTGAGTATAGAAAAGAAAAAGAACAAAAGAATGTCCAAGAAGTTAGAAGAATATGGGGATGAGATTGAAGATCTCTTCCTACAAGTTCAAAAGGCCAAGAAATCAGAAGAAGCCTTGAAGACACACCTGGATGATGAGGATGATGTATGCAGCACAAGTGAAGAGGAATCTAACAAAGTTATTGTTGATCTAAAGCTGCAAGTAGAACAGTACAAAAGGATTGAAGATATTCTCAGGTCTCAAATCAATGAGAAAGAGACTGTTTGCTGCCAACAAGAAGAAGAGATTATTTCATTGAAGAAACAACTAGAAGAGGCCAATATAAATCTCAAATATGAGAAGAGCACAGAGTTACTAGATAAAATGATAAAGCAACAAAGAAGCTCCACGGCTAAGTTTGGTCTTGGATATGAAGCTGAACAACCGTCATCTTCCAAAAGTATAGAAAAGAAGAAGTCCACTGCTGAAGGATCGAAGCAAGAAAAGTCTGAAGTTGAATCTTCAAAAGGAAGAAAATATCAAAGAAGATCTACAACAAAGCAACCACAACAAAAGAGGTTCTCTCACTCTCACTCTTTTAATAATAATGCTTTTAATGGCTATTGTTCTAAATGCAACTGCTATGGTCACAAGGCAATTTATTGTGGACTGAACAATAGATCAAAAAGTTATGCTGATAAAAACACATCTGCTTTCCTGAGTGAACACCCTGTGCAATGTTTTAAATGTAATGGCCATGGGCACATAGCAAGGTTTTGTCCAAGCACTTCTGTATCCAATCTAAGGCAAGACCATAGATTTCATCATACACATAGAATGCAATGCAGACAGGGAATAAAACATGTGCAATGTTTTAAATGTAATGGTCAAGGGCACATAGCAAGGTTCTGTCCAAGCACTTCTGTATCTAATCTAAGGCAAAACCCTAGATTTCATCAGACACAAAGAGGGCAACACAGACAGGGAACATATCATGTGCATAAAAGAAAAGAAAATAATCATCCATCAAGAATGCACAAGAGACAACCCCGCAAGAGAAATGTTCAAGTTCACGAACAGGGGCAAAATAGGGAAGTAATTGAAAAACTCAAGCCCAAGTTCAGGAAAGTCTGGAGAAAGGTAGAAGAAAGGAAATCGTGTCTCCTTGGACTGAAGGAGGCTACTCCGCCATTGCTCTAAGCAACTCCAGGTGGCACATCCTCAGGGGGAGCAATATTAAAGTTTTATTTTAATGCTCCTATGTATTTGTCTGGGTATCTGAGGATGAAAGACAAGCAGTCGAGAAATTGTTGTATAGTTGTCAAAGTTTTTTTTTAGTTTATGTAGTGGACTATGGAAGTACCGTGAAGGGTTGTGATTAAATTGAGAGTTGGCACCCTTGGTAGTTTTGATATTTGTCATTGTTGTACTGTTGATGATTCTTCTACCACTGTTCAAAATTACGGATCATAACAGTTTAGATTTTTTGGTTTAATGAAAGAATGCTGTGCCCTAGCTGCGTACTTGTGCTTCGATAAAAGCAGCGTGTATTTGTTCTATGCTTTGATGTGAAGATTGTTAGATCTTTCATGACGCCTTGGTGAATATAGTTAATTCACAGACAGTTTCATTTTAACTGTTGATAAAATGCCAATCCAAGGTTAAGAAGTATGAGGTTGAGTAAGGTGCACTATGGTTGGCCATAAAGTGTTTGACAAAATGTCTTCTCCTGATTTGCACAGTTGAAAGTAAGGTGTGATCTACAGTAACTGTAGAAAACATAGATCAGGTTGTAAATATAAAAAGGAATTTGGTTGTGTTGGGGGGTTTGATGCGTTGAAAGTGGATTGAGGTAGCCTGCTGGATTCTCATTGAAGAGAGAGACAAACAACTGACATTAGGTTCAAGCTTGTTGAGAATATCCAAGATGCATTTGCAGATGCTGCCAGCATTGCAGAACAAACAGTTGGATATATACAATCAGTGTATGCCTTCACTAATAGTGGACAAGTTTGAGATTGCAGAGCAACAGAGGGTTGGTACTCAGAAGACAGTAGTCCAACCATGTTCTTACACATATTATATTGGTGAAGTTGACAATGATGATGTCATTCACTGGTTATTGTTGCTACTCACATTATTGATATTGTTGATGCCTATTATGCTTATCATGATGTTGTCAAACAGTGAAATGAAGTGGTCACATATTCCCAAGAATAGACTAAGAATTGACTAGCCATCGGGATCAAATTCTCAGGGGGAGCATTTATGCATCTGTTTATCATATTGCTCATGTTTATGCTTTTTGCTAACTGTAATAATTTTTGCCTGAGAATGTTGTGCATGGACTCAGGGGGAGTTTTGCAGCCGCCCTTTGGTATTATTGTCAAAGGGGGAGAAGAATTACAGGTAATTGCACACAATTACGTGTGTTGCCAACAATTCCAAAGGGGGAGATTGATGAGCAAGGTGCAACCAAAGTATTGTCATTGTTGTCAACACAGTCAGGTTGATCAGTTGATGCAATGGACAGGAGTTCATTGATGAGCAAGGTGCAGCCAAAGTGCAATGGACAGGAGTTCATTGATGAGCAAGGTGCAACCAAAGTATAATGGACAGGAGTTCATTGATGAGCAAGGTGCAGCCAAAGTATTGTCATTGTTGTCAACATAGACAGAGGATCGGTTGATGCAATGGACAAGAGTGCAGAGGTCATTAGATAGATCGGTTGATGAAGTGAACAAGAGTTCAGAGCAGTCAAAGCATGTACAGTGAATTTCCAAGAAGACAGAAGTGGCCCAGATTCAAAGGATCAAAGAAAAAGACAAGTAAGAAAACTGTCGCGATATCGTGACATGTTCGGAAAGTAAGAAAACTGTCGCGATATCGCGACATGTTGAAAAGCTAGAAAAACTATCATGATATCGCGACATGTTTGAGGAGAGAGAAAGCACAAGAAAACTGTCATGATTTCATGACATGTTGGAAGAGAGAAGAGAGGAAAAACTGTCACGATTTCGTGACATGTTGGAAGAAAGAGAAAAAGAAAGGAAAATTATCATGATTTCGTGACATGTTGGAAGAGAAGAAGGCAAGAGAAAAATGTCATGATTTCATGACATGTTGGAAGCAATGAAGGCAAGTAGAAAAACTGTCATGATTTCGTGACATGTTGGAAGAAGAAGGCAAGCAAGAAAACTATCGAATTTCATGACATGTTTGAGAGAAGAAGCGGAAAAGAAAAATGTCATGATTTCATGACATGTTTGAGAGAAGGCACATGAAGAAAATTGTCATGATTTCATGACATGTTAGAGAGAAGGGCAAGCAAAGAAAAGTGTCATGATTTCATGACATGTTTGGAGAGAAGGTGCAAGCAAAGAAATGTGTCACGATTTCGTGACATGTTTGAGAGAAGGAGCTTGCAAAGAAAAGTGTCACGATTTCGTGACAATTTGCAAGAGAGGCAGTACGGACGAAAATGTGTCATGATTTCATGACATGTTTGAGAGAAAGAGCTTGCAAAGAAAAGTGTCACGATTTCATGACATGTTATTTTGAAGAGAGAAAGGCCAAGGAAAAAGTGTCACGATTTCATGACATGTTTTTTCCGAAATGAGAGAAAGGCACAAGGAAAAAAGTGTCACGATTTCATGACATGTCATTTTCTGGGAGAAGAAGAGGTAAGGAGAAAAGTTTCACGATTTCGTGACATGTCTTTTTTTACGTGCAGCGAGAAGAGTGTACAAGTGAAAGTGTCACGATTTCATGACATGTCATGTTTTCGCTAGTGCAAGGAGAGAAGAGTGAAAAGAAAAGTGTCGCGATTTCATGACATGTTATATTTTCGTAGTGAAAGTAGAGAAAAGTACAAGGAGCGAAAGTGTCACGATTTCATGACATGTCATGTTTTCACGGTGCAAGCAAGAAGAGTGACAAGGAGCAAAAGTGTCACGATTTCATGACATGTCATGTTTTCATAGTGCAAGCGAGAAGAGTGCAAGGAAGCGAAAGTGTCACGATTTCATGACATGTCATGTTTTCGCTGGTGCAAGCCAAGTAGAGTGTACGGAGGCAAAAGTGTCACGATATCGTGACATGTGTTTTCATGGGTGCAAGCCGAGAAGAGGACAAGGAGGCGAAAAGTGTCACGATATCACGACATGTCATGTTTTCATGGTCAAACGACAAGAAAATTCAAAGGGGTAGAAGTGTCACGATTTCATGACAGGTCGCATTGGCATGATGGAAGAAGAAGAACCCAGCCGAAGTAAAATTATCTAAAGTCGTACGATAGTAACAGAGGCAGTTATAGAAAGAATTCATGTAGCCAGAATAAGAAGAGTTAACTAGAGTCAAAACTACAGTTATAGAGGAAAAATCTGGCAGATAAAATAAGAAGAGTTAACTAGAGTCAAAACTACAGTTGCAAAGAAAATCATGCAAGAAAAATAAAGAAGAGTTAATTGGAGTCGAACTATCTAAGGGTACAGAATAAATTATGACTAAAATTAGAATAGTGCATTAAAGACGAAGGTCGTTACAGGGCCGTGACGTTGTGAAACTCGTCGAGCGATGGCCATACTGAGAATCCCAATTAAAGAGACAAATCTATTAATAGGTTGCATGTAAGAATATTGTGTCAGAAAGGAGTTACTTACAGGAGTAGCTATTAATAGGCTACATGCGAGATAATGGAAGATATAGAAGACTTAGGGTTAGGGTTGAGCTCTGAACTGTGTAAGAGAGCAGATAAGAATGTCAGAGCACTAAAATGAGCAGAGAAGGCTATCAGAGAGCCGTAAATGAGCAGATAAAGTCAGAGCCATAAGCGAGCAGAGAAGGCTATCAGAGCGCAGTAAGCAGAGCGGTAAGAGTGATCCGTTAGGTTGAGCTCTATGTGGGTAGAGATATATGAGAGAAGCCAAAGAGAGAAATTGAGTGGAGAGAGAGCACTACTGAGAGAAGAGCGGTGGAGAAAGAGCGCAGCTGATAGAGCGTGACTGAGAGAGTGCGGCAGTAAGTGCGCAGAAGGAATATGTGTTTCCTGAATTGAAAGAGAGGTTGGATGAGCAATAGACCAGTGAGGGTCTTGTAAAAGTGAAGGCATATTTATGTCAATCTAAGATTCAAAATAGAAATCCAAGTTGGTGCTTGGAATCGAGGTTGGTGCTGGTAAATCAGGGGTTGGTGCTCCTTTCTGTTGGTGCAGATAAATTAGGGGTTGGTGCTCCTTCCAGTGTGTGCTGGTAAACTGTTTGTAAAGTTGGTGCTTTGCAAAGGCTGGATTTGGATGGGAGTCCAAGCAGTCTATTTTTGAGGAGTAGCCAAAACTGGTGAACCTCGTTAAATCGTGTGTTGTGGAATGCTCTCTTGTTATATTTGCTTTATCTGTTTTAAGTTCTCCTTGCTTCAACTTTAAGAGTTGTAGATTTGAAATTTAAATAGCTACACTGATTCACCCCCCCTCTCAGTGCCATTGTAAGACTAACAGGTAATATAATATTTTTTTATCTTCTTTAACATTTGTGATGTAGGTAGTTTTGCTCACCCTTGATAGCTATAATATAGGTGGTTTTTATCTCCTCTAATGGTTGTAATGTAGAAAGTTTTGCACTCCCTTGAATATGGTAATGTAGGAAGTTTGGCTTTCCTTTGATGATGGCAATGTAAGCTTACACTAGATGCTAGTAGTATCCTTTTTTCCTGAGCATTTAAAAATGATGAGCACTAGAATCACTAATTAATGAAAAGTTCTTAATGGATGTCCTTTGAATACTTGGATTTGAACATTCAATGCATCTACAACTGACTTCAATATCCTCTTCTTGGGCTTCGCTTAAAATTGCTTACACTTGCTTGGAATTCACCTTAGTTGCTTGGACTTGGATGCTTATGTAGCTTCTATCCTCCTTAGACTTGCACCAATGTGCTACTTTGATCTTGTGAGACATTATAGTAATGCTTTTATATTTCTTTAACCAATTGAGGATGATGATTATACTTGCATTGATGCCTTTCAATGTTTGAAATATAGATGTTTTCTTGAGCGTTTTCCTTCGTGAGCATTATTGAACGCTCTGTTGTGTGTTATAAGTAGTGGCTTTATTAATTGCATGTATTTTCTCCATCAATGCATATCAATATCTATAAAATCTCCTTTGATAGAAACTACCCAACTACTTTCCTTACTCTCAATGCTTTCTTTAGGTGAAAGAAACGTGCTTTCCTTTATCACATTGGCTCTGGTTTGATGAGGCTAGTTCTATGATGCTTTCTTTAGTTGATAATTATTCTATGATAATGCACCTTTATTGTTAGCTTTAAGACCTTTTCTCCTTGTTGTATCGTGTTGTAATTACTACACTAATATGTAGTCCTCTCGTGGGTTCAATGCTTGTAAATGTTTGTTGTTTTAGATGTTGATGTTGTGGATGTTAGAGCATCACAATACACACTAGATGTTGAGCTCTAGAATGGCTCTTTGGTATAGAAATCTTGAGACCTTTTTTGGCTCATCTATTATATGCTCTCTACCTGGTACTTGCTTCTTATGAATGATAGATGTTGAACCTTTTTTGTATGGTTCCACTCCAGGCACTCTTAGTAGTGCTTAATGTCCAATGTTGAGCTTCTATTGACTAACTCTTTGATGTGAATAATATGGCCGCTTGTAGAGTAATATGCTATGTTGGGATTCTTTAATACACTTGTATTTTTGTCTCCCTTTGATAGAGATAAATATGGTGCTTTCATACAAATCTGTAAAAAAATGTATTTGCACCTTAAATCTGATACACTTCAAGTATCTTCTTGTAGATTCTTTCTCTGATTTGATGACTACCTTTTTCTCCACTACTTGGAGGAATTTCTATCTACTTGGTGGATTGTATAGGCCCCATTAAATTTTAGGTATTGAGTATTTAATTGTGCCTTTAGACACATGATATTTGCATATTTTGTGCTCTTTGGTTTATTACCTTAAATAAATCAACCAATGCACATAATAATATTTAAGAGTAAATTAATCAATCTAAAATAGTGCAATAGTAAACTCACCTTATTACTCTGATGCACTAATAAAAACTCTTAAGGAAATCTCACACTAATAATTTTTGCAACTTTCTTGAGAGTATTTATAAAAACACCCTTAAACATGACTTCCTTATGCACTCCTTGAAAACTACAAAATGCAACCCTCTCTTTGCAACTTCTAAATTCTAATAAGCTGCTTTAATGAAACTGAATTATGGTTCAACTAATGAACCTATTTGCACCCAAGTTGCTTACCTTACTAGTATATATATGAAGGATTGTAGGGTGATTCGATTCACCTTATTACTTTTTGGAACTATAGTTTGGTAGCTTCAATTCTTCTTAAATGGCCTTCAGTTTTCTGCTATAGAAATTAGCAATTCCCTTTTTGGTATTGGTTTCGAATGGCAAATATTGTCCCAAATAGATCTTGTAGGAGCTACCCCTTTTCAAATTCCTTGAATCTAACTTATATCACTCTCTTTATTTCTAGTGGTGACATTTGCATGCAATGATGCATAGCGTGTATCCAATTTGCAAAGTGACATATCCAAAAAGCATGCACCTAACTAATACATCAATTGGAATCAACATAAAAGCATGAAATAATAGACAAGATTTAAAATAACAAGAAAATGGATGTTTCTTTTATTAATATTGGAAACAAATCTTGGTTACAATCATACCCCTCTTTTGGTCACCCAAATGTTGATACAATTGATATAATTCAAAAGCCCCAATGGGGTAGGCACAATACACAGGCTCTTTAAATAGTCACAAACTACTCCAAGGTGTCGATGACCTTCTTCTCCATGCTTAGAGGTATTTGATGAATTGAATGGCATGATCCTGTTAATACTGCATTCAAGAAATGACAAGAAACATTAAAAATAAAGGAGGCCTCTCTTGATGAGGCTTTAAAAGGATATTTCACAAGATGTCATAACAAGCATGTAATCAAGAAAACAAATAAAATGTGATAAACCTATATTAATCATGAAATTTTGTCATCAAACATATATAAGAAAGCAAATACTATCTATCTATTGGGTTAGTTTATCAAATAGAAAACATGAAAGCATGAGATAATTCATAATTGCACTAATTACCAAATTGACTTAATAAAGGTAAATCTACTTAATGCTGAATTACATCGGTCATATGTCTCTAAAATTTCAATTAAACCTATACTAAGCATACTATGATCTAATCAAATAATTTATAAAAAAGAGTACAAGGAAATATGTAGCCATTTGCTCATTGCATGTCTGATGTGCGGTCAACACTGTTGATCGCAGCTGACAGTCATGACTGAGCTCTGAGTAAACTTGTCCTCAGAATTAGGGCTTCCTCTCCAATCCTCCTTGAAAAATTGATGGTCAAGGGTCACCTATGTGTCCTCTGATAGGTTTGGTGGTTGAATTGTTTGAATTGTGTACCAATTGCATGGGTTTATGTTTCTTGGCTCTCCTAGGATCCTAGGGCTTCCATAGTGATTCAATCTCCAATTAAGTAGCAAAAGTGTCCCTCTCAATGTATACAAATGAGTATGCAATTCGATAGGGCTTCACTGCTCAATTGATCATATTTTGTTTAGATTTATCCTCAATTTGGAGGGGAATATTATAGTATTTTCCAAGGGCTAGGGATGGCTTCCTCATGAAGCTAAGATCAATATTGGGTAGTTGAATCTGTTGGATGGAAGGTTCTGGATCCTTCCTTGCCCAAAATGCTCCAATATGCAACTAATTGGCCATTGCAACCAAATTTGGATTGGATAAAGGTCAACTGAATCTGAGTACTAAACGTAGATGACATGCATGGTGAGCACTACTAATTGTGGGTGTCAGCAGTGGCTAGCATTGACTAGGCAAATATACCTCAAATGAGTGGTAAAAACCACTGCTATACCTTGGATCTGTCCAAAGGTATTTCATATGGTCTTCTAGCATGTCCCATATGAGTAGTTGCCTTGACCTGATACATTTTAGGTGTCTACAGATGCCCCTTTTGAGATGCATTGTGAGATCAAACAATGTTGAGCAAAACTAGACCTCCTAAAACAATGTCGTAGGTTGTATTATGATAATTTATCTGATGAACATTAGATGCTCCAAGTCCAATAAAAGGATGCACATCCTAGAATCATTGCTTTTAAATCGGTAGAAGGTTTAATTTGAAAGGGTTTGCACTCATCATCAGGCATTCGAGTAGCTTTGGTGCTATAATAGGAGTTAAGCCTATATAATCGAAAGGAGGAGAGCTACAAATAAACTGTCATATATGCTATTTTACCCAACAAAAGGGTAAGCTTATAATAGTCTTTGGCAATGATTTGTAAGATGAACACAAATTTAACAATATCTAGAGATCTATGATCAAGAGATCTTCTATTGACTTTGATTATGATTTAATATTATGACTACCCCCTCAAGCGACGAGTCGATGAGGGTAATGACAATGAATGAAGCGACGAGGTCGCTTGACCACTATGAATGATCTTGAACACATTTAGATTTAGCATTTGAAATTCTTGGCAAGGCCTAGTTCAACTTAAGATTGCAACTGTTAATAGTAATTGCACATTTCTATCCCACGGAGCAATCGAACTACAATAGCATTCTTAGGGAATCAAAATAATACAATCTCTATTAGGCATAGGTTGAATCATATTGTTGATGATATGCTAAAAATATCATAGGATAATTGTGATGAATATCTCGTTCCCATGGAGCAGTCCGATTGTGTAGGCCTTCTTAGGGATTGAAATAAAGCATAGCAATTCTACAATGATGAATTTGCCCCAAATGTCCTTATGGTAATTTACTCATCTTGTCGTATTGCATGGAGTGCAAATCGCTGCAACCGCCAAGTGTATAGGGTAAATAACTGAATACAAGGTGCATTTGGATTTTGATTTTTTTGTTTATTTTGATGAATTTTAAATTGCATATTTTATTGGCTATGAGGTGCAGCGCTCAAAGAAAGGATTTTCATGGCGACAACCTCAATTGAATATACTTTATAATATCAGCTGGTTAATTTTTTTTTGCCTTATGATGATATTTTATGGTGTCATTGTGCTTGGTTTACTTATTTGGAGTGTTTAAATTGCCATTTAACAACTTTCCTCAAGGCAAATTAAGGATATTATATGTAATTTTCTGATCGTGGCTCTGAACTACGGGCAATTTTGCTCTCTACATCTAGGACATGAGGTCACAAAACCCTAACTCGGGGACCACGGGTGTTAGTCGTGGCCTGACCTAAATAGGAAAAATTATTAAAATGGCCTGCTCTTTGAAAATTGGTCATTTTCATCTGACTTCAACAGTTAAACTGAGAGCTCTGGAGGTAAAACCATAAAACTTAACCCAGAACACTACTAAAACAAAATAGGATTACCTAGACTTCCCACCTATGGCTGACCAAGGAGAGGCATCGACCAACCGGAGAGCCGGGGGCTCAAAGGTAACTCATAAATCGAGACCTTTCTTGTGATTACTGAGTTTAAAAATTAACCTCATTAATTAATCGATAATTGAACCACACTAAACTGTAGGCAACGAACCTCACCTTATATTAGGAATTACCATAGGTTAGTTAACTGAGGGGGTTTAATTTTAGTTTTTGGGGTGCTTTCTAGCAGGAGCGAACCCATTTAGGGTTTTTATCGCTAGCCATGGGTGGTAGCCACAGTTCCCAATTAACATATTGGGGGCCATGATTTTCAGCCGTGGTGGGGTTCAAATCCCAACAGTCAAATTTTTGACCATTGGGCCGATCGCGGTTTTGACCCGTGACACCCAAACTTAGAAAAATTTCTCAATTTTTTTGTGTTTTTTAAATTTTTATGGGAAATTAATGCCACTTTTTGTTGCTTTGAAGCACTCCTTTAATGTTATTTGAAAATTTTACTAATATGTGTGCATATTATTTCACTTTTAGGAGATTTTATAATTTTTTTATCGATTTTAGAGTGATTTTAATTGTTTATTCACTTTCTTTTTTATTTATTTTATCCATTTTTTGACTAATAGGGCGAGGGATATCGATATCCTTTGCACTCTATTCCCTCTATTGACTGATGCAGAGTGGCAGTGGTTTGATGTTGTTGGATTTGGATACATCCTGGATCTCCCTTCCATCCGGGTAGACCAGGCCTATCTGACTACTTTGGCCCATCATTGGGATGTGCGGACCAACACGTTTCACCTACCCATAGGTGAAATGATGATCACACTAGAGGACGTGTACCACATATTTTGATAACCTATCGATAGTGAGTCCATCACTACCTCCCCATTTACAATGAGGAGAGTTTTCTATGATGCTATCTTTGGAGATCAGAGTGTGGAGGCACAGGGTCACATCGACTATGGCAACGTCCATGTTGGAGAGTGGTATGAGATCAACATATTCTCATGGTGGGAGGCTATGTTCATGCACTTGGTTATTCGGATAGCCTTGCTTGATTCTTTATGTGTGAGGTTCCCTTGGAACATCCTAGCTTGCATTCATCCTATCATGACAAGCTCGACGAAGGATCTAGTTATCCTATCCTAGGGAGTGCTTTGCTAGCACAGTTGTATCACGAGTTGTATCATATCACTCGTTGGAGTAGAGTGGGTATTGGTTGTAGCCTTCTATTATAGATATGGGGCTAGCAAAAAATTTGGATAGAGCACCCTATGGATATTTCCATTGAGATTACCACCATTGTAGATGCTCACAAGTGTTACATCACCTGCTAGACTTGGGAGTAGAAGGGATTTAGGAGCAGGTCTCACATAGGAGACTTGATGCACTACATTGATTGGTTCGCCCAGCTTCACTCTAGGGATATCGAGTGGTGCCCTTACATGGACTACCCAGCATGGACCGAGGTAGCTAGATACCTGCATCGGAAATGTAGGGATAGATGGATCATTTGCTGTAAGGTCGAGTGGCATAAGTACCACTAATTTTCTAACATACTATGATATTTAGAGATTCGTAAGGATGTCCTGGACATTCCTTCTATCTACAAATGCCTGGTACTGGAGAGGGACCTAACCTGGCCTCAGGTTACTATTGGTCATCAAATCTGCCCAGGAAAGGATTTGGGTAAGTGTATGCGCCCTAGACCTGGACCAACATTGAAAGGCCGAAGGGAAGAGATGCCCCTCGTGCCAATCTCCGGAGAAAGGCCGGCTCCTATACTAAACTACTTTGATGTTTAAGATAAGGGTGCAGGAAAGAGATAAACAGAGTAAGGGTGCAGGAAAGAAATAAAAGAGTAAGGGAAGAAATTTTAGTAGTTTAATGGTGGGAAAGAACCAGAAGCACGATTGCTAGCCAATAGCTTGAAACAGTAGCAAAGAACACCAAGAATAAATGAAATGAATGCAATATTAATCCTCCTATGTATCCTCTGGATGAGTTCCAGGATTACCCTTCCCTCTCATCAAAATTCAGAGTTCAGAGTTACGACGACGAAGAAGGAGTGAATATGACAGAAACACTATCCACAGGCAGCATAAAAGAAAACTAATACAACGTTTTCCTCCCCTATGTATCCTTCGAGAAAATCTCAGGGTTCCACTCCAATCACACACCTAAATCCAGAGTTCAGAATTACAGTATGCAAATGAAGAAAAGATAAAAGAAATAATCATAGAAGGCAGCATAAAAGAGAGAAATAGAGTCCAAAGCTCTTTAGTATTAATCATAGGAATCTAAGTTACAGCAGCTTTCTAGCAGAAAGTTCCCCCCATTTTACATTACAATGCCTGGGTTTTTATAGAGGACCCGACCCTCTGAGCCATTAATGCACAAAATGGAGGAGTACACCCTCGAAACCTGAGAAGTCGGCTCTTCGCAGCCCTCATGACTGAGCTCTCAAATCTGTTACCAAAACTGGAAACTACGACCGGGTCAACCATGGAAACATGCATTAATGAGCCGTCTGAGCGTCCTTGGCTTCTGGGTGCAGTGCTCGAGTGGTCGCCATGCTCGTCGGGCTCTTCTCTAGGGACTGATACTTCATTTCCAATTGCTAAAAATGAGCAACGAGCTTATCGGGCACGTAAAAATGCATTTATGAGGCACTTGATCGCCTCAAGAAAATACCCGACTTGGAGTGCGTGCCCTTGAAGCGCTTCGCTGGATCTTTATTCGCAACTTCGCTTCGCAATGGATTTGAGCCGAAGCAGATCCTCCTTCTTGGTTTGTACTTCGCATGGTGGAGCTTCGCAAAACTGCTTCGAGGGTGGTGAGTGCCGAAGCATATTTCCTTCTCAAAATGGGGCTCTTCATTTCTCATTGCTTTATCAAAATTGCTTCATCGATGCATTGTAGAAATGCTTCACTGTGATCTTCTTTCAAAACTATGGTTCGGGGAGTTTGGGCCGAAGCACATTCTTGCCTTTGAAAAATGTTTCGTTCTTCACGACTGCTATCACTTCGGGTGAAAGTGCTTCGGACGAAAGCTAGCCGAAGTAGATGCTTCGCAACAACTTTCGGTGAAGTGGAAATGGTTCGCTGGTGGATAGCCCCGAAGTGGGTGCTTCGATGATTTTTTGGTGAAGTACTTTTCAATGCTGCGCTCTTTCAAATTCCGCTTCGCAAGTTTTCTGGCTGAAGTAGTTGTTTGAAGTGCTTCGGGCCCGAAGTAGTTTTCTTGCCTTAGCAAATTTGGACCGTGATTTTAGACTTTCCTTCTTTGGCGAAGCTATTCTTTTGAAATGCCGCTTTGCAAAAATATCGCCCGAAGTAGCTTTTGGAAATGCTTCGGGCAAGCTTTCTTTTACCCTTCCTTGTATTCTTTCTTCGCAACCACTTCACAAAATTCTCCCCAAGTAGCTTTTGAAGTGCTTCGGTGCGAAGCTCTTTTCATCCTTCATCTCTTCCTTTGGTGAAGCTATTTACCTCTTCTCCAAGCTTTTTCCTTAGTCCGCTTAATAGCGAAGCTCTTTCATATTTATTTTATGTACAAAGGGGGTGGCAGGGAAAGCCAAAATTGCTACAACTTACAAATATTCGACAAAAGAAATACTTTACAAAAGAAACATTGTACAAAATTTTGATTTTTTCTACCCCATTGTGCAATGTGACAAAATTGTCAACATTCTTGGTGGCTCGTGGGGCAACGAGCTCGTCTCGGTGGGAGAACCCTCAGCCTTGATCCGTTGGGCCAGAGTTACCTCTAGACCCTTCTCCCTTTTCTATCTCTGGGGGTGCTTCCATAGCTTGTTCTTCTTCTTCTTCTTCTTCTTCTTCCTCTAGCGTGGCTTCCTACGGTGGTGATGGGGCAAGGTGATCACGGATGCGCTTCATGGTTCGGTGGACATGAGCCCAGGCACCCTTCGAGAAAGGCTCTTGATCTTGCAATGCCTTAACCAAAATGTGGAACCGATCAATCTGCCCGATATCAGCATGTTTGGCTCTGGTGTACAGATCGTTCAGGCAGGCTGCAATCTTGCAGTGTCTCAGAATGAAATCTGTGACCTGCCTTTCTGTTATCGGCTCCGCCCACTCGTCTACCTCCGAGACGTCACTCTCAAAATGAAGCCATGCTGGCTTAAGCTCTTCCTTGGTCAAAAGGTTCCCATCATCATCCATGAAGCTCGGGAAACCTAAGGAAGAGAGATCTTGGAAATAGCCTAGCGATGCACGCTGCTCATTTTCAAACACATCCAGGAGGTCCTTCACCTTCTGTGCTTTCCTCACCTTGGAGAAGAAGGCACGAACTATGGCTTGGGCTGTAGACCAATCCCTAGCCATCCGACTCATTGCAGTGACCTGCAAGTCCTGATATTTAGTGCTTTGGACATCAAAGGCTAATTTGAGTCGACCTCTAGCTTTCTGAGTGACCTCATCTATGATTGGCCCTTCTTCGACAGTGGCACACTGTGCTTCGATGATGTAAGTTAAAATTGATAGGGCACTTGAGGCCCGAGATCTAAAATTCTTGAGCAAGTGTGAGCGGATTTCTTTGATTCTACCTCTGTCAAATAGCTCCAGGATTTCTTTTTCATACAACTACTGCTACAACTGCAAGATCTTGCTTTCAAACTCTTTGGCCCTTAGATCAGCTTCGGCCTGTATTTGGCTTTGACTTTTGGTTGCATTCTGCAGTTGTCTTATTTGTCATTTCAGAGCGTCTGCTTCTTTCTTTATCTGCTCACATTGCTTTTCTGAGTCTTCCAGCTTGGAGCGGACCCTAGCTAGCTCTTCTTCCAACTTGATGTTGGCATTCTCAGCCTCAAACCTATGTTGATTGGCGATGTTTGCATGTGCTCAAAAAGTTTCGATCCTGACGTGCATGGATGCAGATTCATTATCTACATTTAAATGCTCCAGGTCCTTGGATTTATCTTGGTAATCGTAGTCCACTGGAGTCATTTCATCCAGGGGCTTCTGGACCTTGGGGATATTTTTTACCTTATGCAACTTCCCGGCCTTCAAATCGAAGACAGCGCATTTTTCAACCTGGGCCAGAGAGCGCCCTCTCTTCTTCCTCGCCTCCTTCAACATTTTTTCTATGTTTTGTCGGGCTTGGAGTAGCTTTTCAGCTAGAGGGCATTCCTTTATCATGGACAATTCTGATTCAAATAAGGTTGGATCTCCAACCGAAGGGGTAAACAAATACAAAGAATGAATGGGGGATGCCTCACCGGTAGGTTCGGTGACAGGTGTACTAGGAGTTCCAACGAGTGAAACAATGCCATGTGAGACAGGGGAATGAGGAATGGGGTTCGGCATTGGAGTACTATCTTCGCCCTGTCTAAGGACCAAAGGAATGGTTGCATGGGGAGGCGAAGTAGTATCAACAGACTTGTCCCGGCTAGACGACTCGAGTGGAGTGGGGCTAGCGGGATCACGAGGTAGAGTTGGAATAGCAATGGGTAACACACGAGGAGGTGATTGACTTTGCATGGGTGGGAGAGACTGATGAGAACCTTCGGTTAGGACCACAGTGGACATGTGAGAGACCAAGGCAAAGGGTGGAGAGTGCGTACCTATGTGCCCTCCTGGCAGAGCGGCCGTGGTGACTTCTTGTGTAATCGGCTCCTGCTCCTTCTGGACTTCGGCACTTTCGACCTCCATGACTTCTACTTCGGGGCCTCCCTCTTGTTGGAGGAGTTCCTCCACATCAATGATGTCTATATCTGGGACTGCCTCGGTACTTTGTGCCACCGCACCCTCAATGTTTGCTTCGGTCGGGCTTGATGCAGGTTGTCCGATAGGAGCACTTGGAAGCTTCGTGCGGGGCCTCTTCGGGTGGCTCGGAGGCACTTGAACTTGCTCTTGCCTCTTCCTTTTCTTCTTTGCTTGTTGTGCCGACCCCTCGGTACTTGTGTCATGGCCCTTCGATGGTCCCTGTGGTAGTGCCTCTGGTGTAGCTTCGACTTCCTCTTCCTATTTCGAGGCATCATCAGCTCTTCTTGGGCTTTCGCCCGATCCTGGGGTAGCTGGAGGAACAAAGTCGATGAAGGATATGGGCTTCCAAGTCCTAGCATTGGCTTCATAAACAATTGCGAAGTCCTTATCCATTGCCAAGAGTCCATAGGAATTCATATTTTGGTGATGGACTCTCATTATCCACCACTCCCTTAGTTGTTCCTCGCCCCAATTCTTCAATTCCTCCTTCAAATCATCTTTCACCTTTCTCCAAAATGTGGAGTCTGGAGTTGGGAAGGGATGTTGGTCAGGGTCAAACTCGACCTCCATAGGGTAAAATTCATGCCAGGGAGGCAATGTCCTCATCCTTTCTAAATGCCATTCCAAATCCTTCCCATTGGGATTGTTCCTCTGCTCCACAATTTTAGGGTGAGGGCAGACATGAAAGTTCTTGAATCTTAGGTGATCCCTCGTCACTCCCAAGGGATCATAGAGCCATTGTTGAGGAATCTGGAGCAAACCAAAATTGGCAAGCTTCTCCTCCAAGAAAACATTTTGCTTCAGGGCAAACACTTCAATTACCCCCATTTTGAAGGGGAAGTCGCAAGTGTGCGCCCATTTTCGACCGTGGCCGTACACGGCGTTTGTTACGTCGCTCTGTCGAGCGACCTCTAATGCGAACTGGTACTCGAAGGGGTAGACAGGCAGTAGGAAGGGCTTCCCTATGAAGTCGAATAGGTGGATCACAAGCCCTTGAGTCAGTTGAAACACATCTCCCTTCTTCTCCTGCACCACTCTGTCTCTTAAACTGAGGGGGACCCGAGGGCATGACCCTGTCAACAAATGCATAGCGGGTCCCAAAAATTGTTGATTAAAAGAATAATAAGACTCTTTCCTCAATAGGAGGGGAGTCCACTGGTACACAGGCAGAGGATTTCCATCCTTGCCGCTTGATGAAATGGCGATATGGGGAAAAATTTTATGTACATGGTAGAAAAATAGCCAAACAAGGAAAGAGCAGGGCCCAAAGTACTGGCCCGTTCCAGAGTTCTTCATGCTGGTAAGCCGCGTGTGCAAGGTTCGGGCCACCCATTCTGCCCAGTCGAAGAAGACTAGGTTGGTGTTCGGCCTCACAACATCAGGGGCATAAAACTCCCCTCTAGAAATACACTCGGCCAAAGACACCTGCCAGGGGTGCACCGAAGCATCGGTTGACAGGCCCGCCACCCATGCAATGATAGAGAAAATATCAGTGTTCTTGAAGGCTGCCAAGGGTAGGGGCATTTGGGGTAGCTTGCCTAAAGGGAGCCCGCTTTTGAGGTTCTCATGCAAAAATTTCAACATGTAGTTGTTGGAGGTGAACCTCTCCATCTGTTCGCTCAGGATGACATTGCGAACCGTGTACCCCTTAGGTGGCCCCTGTTGTGGCGCGAAGGCTGCTTGCACATCCTCTTTCAAGATAGAAAATAATTTGTGACCAGTGGCGTCTAACACTTGTCTGGAGGAGGGCTGGTAGTTCTGTGCAATGGCAGAGATTAGCTCGGGACAATGATGCGCGGGCGGGGTCAGATACCAATATATCTGAGAATAGTATGCGATGGCCCTTTTATTTTTCATCGAGAGCCTACTCCTCATGAACTCAATGGTGTATCTGAGCTCTTCCATGCTCTTGGAGAGTTTTGTGTCCCTAATCTTATCCCACCCATCAATTGGTGGTTCTACAGGTTGTTCATCTTCGAAATCTTCTTTCTCCTCCACAACTTGCTTTTCTGGGTGGAGGTTCAGGTTGACCCTCTTGGGTCTCTGTTTCTTCTCCTCCTGACCCTTCTTTGTTTTTTTGGGGGCCGTGACTTCTGGCTCCTTTTTCTTTTCCTTGGAGTTTTTCTTCCCCATGGTGAATATTTATAGAAGCAAACTTACAGCACAGAGGATTTTGACACAAGGATTTTGATGCGAAGGCGGGAGAATTACAGGCTAAGCGACGGAGCTCCTAATCTTGCATGCATCGGTGGGCAAATAGCCTTCTTGCTACCAAGGATTACGTTTTATAGCCTTAGAAGGCAACTACCTGTATTTATGGCTCCTACCATAATTAAATTTACATTTTTGACCTAGGAGATCGCTGCAGCATTTGATTGGCTATCCGATGGCATAGTACGTGGGGCCACGTGCTTCGATGATTATGCCTTGCATTGGAAATGCAACCTGCTACCACCTCGTACCTAGGCATGAGCTTTTCTCCTAACCGAATCCTCTCGAGATGTGTTCCACCACCTTTGCATTAAACTCACTTGCTTCGAACGCTTTTCAAGGTGGTTGTCGGCACATTCCTCTAGGCACATTTTAAATGTCTCCGCCTTGCACGCTTTTGGATTGGCGAAGTCGAAATCAGGGCTGAAAATGCTTCACGGTGAACCTTCGATGGAAGACTATTTTTCTATGCTTCAGGCCCAAAGTAATTTTTCCTCGTTGCGTCACTTTTTTGCTTCGTGAAATGCTGGCCCCCCGAAGCTCGTCTTCTTTGGAAAATGCTTCGCTAGGCTCCTTTTGAAAATTGCTTCGCAAAACTTCTGCCCAAAGTAGCTACTTGAAATGCTTCAGGTGCGAAGCTCTTTTCATCCCCTACTTCTCTCTTTGATGACTTCCTCGGTCTCTTGAGGACCTTTTGGAAGCCAAAGTGCTTCGCTACGAAGCATCTCGCGTTAGTTGCTTCGCACTAAAATTTCTCGAAGGAGATTTTGACTAGGCTTGGTGAAGCTGGAATTTGTCGCTGTGACACTTAACCTCTTGGAATCTCGAGTGAGAGAATATATACAATAAAAACTATATACAAAGTAAAACATTTTTTTTTTTTTACATCTTCAATGATGAAAAGTCTTCAAATGAAGACCATTGACAGAGATTGGCAATACCTGGCCATCTGCATCTTTGAGGATGAAAGAATTGGTCGAGTTTACCTTCATGATTTCGAATGGTCCATCCCAGAAAGCATCCAATTTGTCATGATTTCCAGGCTTGGCCTTCCAAGAATCCCACTTCCATACTAGATCTCCCACTTTGAAAGTGCGATCGGATGATTTCTTCTTAAACCAATCTCGGGTGACCTGAGCATGTTTAGCGAAGCTCTGGTAGGCTTTCTCATGATCTTCCTCTAGCTATAACAGCTGAGCCAGTCTATTTTCCATAGGATTAACTCCATTTTCCTTCTAACAACTACAATGCAAGGATCTCTACATGGGTAGGTAAGATGGCCTCCTTGTCGTAGACCAGGGCATAAGGTGAAGTCTTGATTGACTTCTTGATAGAAATTTGATCGGCCCACAAGGCACGATCTAGAAGGAGATGCCAAGTCCTTTTGTTCATCTCTATGAGCTTTCTTAGCACCCTTAACAAGGTCTTGTTGGTGGATTCTGCCAATCCGTTGCCCTGTGGATAGTAGTTGGAGGATACTTTATGATATATCCCATATTTGTAAAGGAATTCATTGATTTTGGTGCCTACGAAGCCAGGACCATTGTCCATGATGATTGCTTTTGGAATGCCGAACCGGGTGATCAATCCTTCTAGGAAGGTGATGACGGTCTCCTGATCAGCATGCTTCGTGGGAGTTGCTTCGGCCCATCTGGTGAAGTAATCAGTTGCGGTCAGGATGAACTTATGCCCAGCAGAGGAGTTCGATGATATGACCCCTATGAAATCCAACCCCCATTATTGAAAAGGCATTTCTACTTGTATCGATCGGAGAGGCATTGAAGCATTCTTTCTTCGGTCGATGAACTTCTGACACTGCTCACATTTGCGACAAACTACGAAGGCATCAGCGAAGAGTGTAGGCCAATAATAACCAGCTTTGATTATTTTTAACGTCATTGTTCTCCCTACGAAGTGACCTCCAGATAATCCTGAATGAAATTCTCCTAGGACTCTCCTTTTATCATCATCTTTTATGCACCTAAGAAGGACGCCATCAATGTTTCTGAAAAATAGGCCTTCGGGGTGCAAAGTATATCGGGAGGACCGCATCCTAAAATGCCTTCGTTGTGAAGCATTTAGATGTGAAGGACATCTACCGGTGTTGAAGTATTCGACTATTTCACTGACCCAGTCTTTCTCGTCCTCTTCCTGGTTTGCGAAGCATCCTTCTACTGGCGAGTCATCCCACTGAGATTCTGTAGCTTCGGCCGCTACGCTCTTCGCCAGTTCTTGACACAATGCATGACCATGAACCAGTTTTGTAGGTTTGATCTCGATGTCGAATTCTTGTATCTTGCTGACCCAACCGGCTCTTTTACTACCCAATTCTCCTTGGATGATGAAATTGCGCACATCAGGGTGAATGACAAAGACTGTAACCCGAATTTGGGAGATGAATTGCTTGAATTTCCTAAGAGACTTCATTATTGCATGCACCTGCCTTTCTATGAAATTATATTTTTCTTCATGAGGGTTTATCACTTGGCTTAGAAACGCGATGGGGCGCTCTTCGCCATCTTCCCCCTTTTGTGTCAGGACCGCAACATAGCTCTCAGGTTCTCCTATAGCATATAGGATGAAGTCCCGATTGTAGTCAGGGTTGGTCAGGACCGGTGCTTGAGCAATTCGGGCTTTTATTTCTTTGAATGCTTCTTTTCTCTCCTTCATCCAGATGAATTCTGCACCCTTCTTCAAAAGTTTGGACATCGGCTTGATGACCTGGGCAAAATCTGGGACAAACTTCCTCACGAAGTTGATCTGTCCGAAGAAATATTGAAGTCCTTTCTTGTCCACTAGGAGTGGGAGTTTCATCAGAGCCTCAGCTCTATCAGGATCTACAGTGAGACCCTTCTCTGATATCGCATGTCCCAACAACTTCCCTTCGCTGACTACGAATATGGATTTCTTCGGATTGATTGAAATGCCAAACTCTCAACATTTTTCGAAAATCTGTTGTAAGTGTAAGGGGTGATCCTCCCTTCTTCGGGAGAAGACGGTCATGTCATCTAGATAGATAACAATAACCTTATTCAAGAGTTCGCCAAAAGCTAGATCCATGGCCCTTTGGAAAGTGGCCCCTGCATTCGAAAGGCCGAATGGCATTCGTTGGTAAGCAAATGTTCCCCACTTGGTCGTGAATGTGGTTTTATGCTGGTCTTCATCCTTGACCCAGATTTGATTGTATCCGGAGAAACCATCGAGTAGGGAGAAGCGTTGAGCCCCAGCCATCGAATGCAAGATCTGATCGATCTACGGGAGAGGGTAGTGATCTCTGAGAGAAGCCTGGTTCAGGTTGCGAAAGTCCATGCATAATCGTATATCTCCATTCTTCTTTCTAACTGGGACTAGATTCGCTACCCAAGAAGAATGTTTGATGGGATAAATTATCTTTGCCTCGAGCATTTTTAGGAGTTCGGCCTTCATCAAGACTTCGATCTTCGGATTGATAGGCCTTTGCTTCTGTCGAAAAGGTTTGATCCCTTCCTGCAACTCAATTGTATGCTGGATCAGTTGTCGATCGTATCCCTTTAAGTCTTGATAAGACCAAGCCACTATGTCGGGATACCTTCTTGCACAGAGATCGGATCTGCTCTAGCTCTTTCGAAGTGCAATCTGTTCCAACTTTTATTGCTTTCCTAGGCTCAAGTTCTAAATCTTGATACTGCTTTGCATTAACTTTGATCCTGTGAGAAACTGCTCGATCATTCTGATCAAAGAGGCTTTCAAGAGTAATTAATCCCTTGGGAACATGGTTATTCTTCAATTGAACTAGCCCTTCATATTCCTCATCGTCAGGGCTTCTCTTCTCAACTGTGGCTGCTTCTTGAATCATAAAATTCACAATCTGCTCATCATTGTCAAAAACTTGCCAATGCAGATCTCTGTCTGGGATGGAGGGCCTGTAAATCATCCTCACAGCTTTAGGCTTGTGCACCATGTCTTCTGCTGGAGAGTACTTGGCTGCGATGGATGCTAGAACATCGGCATGTCGGTTCTTTTCTCTTGGAATAGACTGCAGATTGAGAGATTCGAACTGGTCGAACAAGTCCCATACCCTATTTCGGTATGACTTGAGATAGTGCTTCTTTGAAGTGCACTTGTTTGTGACTTGATTGCATACCAATTCGGAATCTCCAAAGATTTGGAGATGCTTTATGCCTAACTTTTTTGCTTTCTTGAGTCCTAGGCATAATGCTTCATATTCTGCTGCATTGTTGGTGCAACTCCATACCAACCGGTAGCAATATTCCTTCTGCTCTCCAGAAGGTGATACTAAAAGAATCCCCGCCTCGGTGCCATTTTTGCATCGGGCGCCATCGAAGAATAATTTCCATAATCCTTGGGCGAAGACTTTATCTTCTGATTTGATGTGTTTCTCAGGCTTGGCGATGGCATAACATCCCATCTCGATTTCTATCATGGCATTAAAGTCTGCCAATGAAAACTCATCTTCACAACTTAACTGTGCGAGGGACTCCTCGACCAGGTCCACCTGCTCTATCCCTTCCACTATCGCATGCACAGGATCGTTGCTCTCTCCTTCGGACATCTTTTCTACGAGGAAGGTAGAAGGCTTTTCATTGTAAATTTTTATCTTCTTTCCTTTGAATGGAATCTCCAAGTGAGAGTAATCCATAGATAGATATCCTCCTAGCTTCATCGTAAATTCTCTTGACAAGCACATACTGAAGTAGGGCTCAAGGTCGACGACCACCACCTCTTGTATAACTGTGATCTGAGGCATCTTGTGTAGTCGAATAGGAATATCTTTAATCACTCCTACAGTCTTCATGGGAGTACCATCCAACTGGAGCATGCCATGACTGCTTCACGTATATTCCATCCCTATCTCTTCGCACACTACCTTGGGCATGACTATTGTCGTGGCCCCAGAGTCAATCATACAGTTATGTACAATATACCCTTCCATCTGTAGAGACAGGTAGAATGGAGGTGGTCTATTCTTCCCCATAATGGATGTGGATAGGGTCTGCACTAGGGCAAGTGGTGTTGCTTTTCTTGCTTTGGTTATCTTCAATGATTCTTGCAATAGGTCCACTTGTCCGGGTAGTTGCAGTGCATCGTACAGACTGATTTTGGCTGGAATCTTCTTCAGCTCATCTACAATGTTGTACGCTAGGGAATTGGGCACCTCAGGTTCCTTTCTCGGCTCATATCTGGTGTGATACTATTTCGTAGCTTCGACCCTTTGTCGCTTGGTCAGCGAAGGAAGCTTGAGCTTCTCTCTAGCCTGTTCCTTAGTTTCCACCTACGGTGGATTTGCAGGGGCCTGTTGGGCCTTCTCTTTGATTGGTGAGGGCTGTGGAGCTTCGTTCGGGGCTGGAGGAGGTTGTTGTCCTTTCTCATGATGAGCATGCACCTTTAAAGGAGCCATTTGAGTAGCATCTACCTCTATCGACCTTTTTCCTCCTCTGGTAAGGACTGCAACTGGCTCTTCTTCACCAATTACCAGGTTTTGATCCAATTGCCTGATGACGTTGACTTGACCGCCATGACTACTGCTCGCCAGCATTTGTACATAGTGTTGGTGCAGCATGCAGGTATTCTCTTCATGAGGGTCATTACACGTGGAGCACCAATGTATATAATCGAAAGTGCTCGGGGCTTCGTCTATTGCAGCATTTCTTGTCGAAGCTCTTCCTTGCTGGACCGCTTGATCTTTAGTAAGCGCAGGTGTAGGATAAGATCTTCTCGATAGAAACTCTTGTTGCGCTTGCTTCTTCTTCATAATGGTCATGTCATTAGACAGGGTCTGCACTATGGAGTTCAGGGACTGAACTTCTTGCAGTATTTTGGCTTGCATGTCATCGGTTTTAGGAATAGGTGGCAATGGAGCCATTGTTGGTATTGGAGGTAGGGCGGGGTGTTGAAGTGGTGCTGGCAGTACAGGGAATGCCGAAGTGACCATGGGCTACGAAGTCAAAAAAGTGGGAAAATGAATTTGTGGAGCGGTGATTTGGGATACAATGGGATTCGGGTTCCAAGATGAGATCGGGTATGCAGGGGTTGCAGAGATCTATGAAGCGGCTATGCTCGCATACTAGGATTGATGGAAATCAAGAAGTATGGGCATCGACATCCTTTGGGGAAGCTTACCCATAGCTATTAGATCCATCTCCACTTTTTGGGCTAACTCATATAACTCTGGGAAGGTATTGATATTCGAATACCTCACCATGACGCTGATATCAGGATTGAAAGCCCGAAGGAAATAGTATGTTGCAGCTTCGTCAGTTGGTCGAAGTCCAACTGGTATTCTTTGCCAGGTTCGAGCGAACCTAACATTGAAGTCGATGATCTCTTCTTGTGGATGTCTCTGGATCATTGTGAACTGATGCAGGAGAGAGGTCGGATCGATGGACTCATTGAAGCTTCGCATCAACTATCCAACTAACTGGTCCCATCCCGTAATGGTACCAGGTGGTAAAGATCTATACCAGTAGAGGAGTTTCCCTCTAAGAGATAGAACCAGAAGCTTTACCATAACTCGCTCTTCTATGATGTCATGGATCACCGCTAGAGAAACTATGTCCTGGATGTGCTCCAGAGTAGTCTTCCCAGTTCCATCGAACGTTGGGATCTTCTTTATAGCAGCAGGTGGCACTTGCCCTTGTCCCGCTAGATTTAGCGGTCCTAAAGAATTCCATGCTGGGAATAATTTAGGCGATGATTACTACTGCATTTGTTGTTGTTGTTGTTGTTGTTGTGCCATATTTACTCTTGGATTTTGAGAAATAAGAATTCTCGAAGCTCCTCCTTGATTGCTAATAGGACGACCAATAGGAATGGAGGCACTAGGATGCTTCGATGAGTTGGGAGGATTAGGAGGAAAGCTAGCTGTTGTGCTATCAGAAGTTAGGCCTTGTTCATCAATAGTGGCCTCTTGCGAGGATGTTCCACGTAATAGAGACTCGAGGGTGACCAACCTAGATCGTTCCCCAAAGGCATCAATATCTAGCTCAAAGAACTTAGTTTCCTCTCCTCTATTCCTAACTCTCCATCTTGTTTGCATGAAGGCACAGACTTCGGTACCGGTCTTTACGACTTAAATATTCTTGAGTAAATAGAGTCGCCAGATGCTAAGAGTCTTTTGGTAATGAGAGCATCGGTTCTCACTACCACTCACAAGGTGAGACTGATCGGGTCCCATCGGGCGTGCCAAAAACTGTTGGTCATCAAATCTACCCAGGAAAGGATTTGGGTAAGTGTATGCGCCCTAGACCTGGACCAACATTGAAAGGCCGAAGGGAAGAGATGCCCCTCATGCCAATCTCTAGAGAAAGGTCGGCTCCTATACTAAACTACTTTGATGTTTAAGATAAGGGTGCAGGAAAGAGATAAACAGAGTAAGGGTGCAGGAAAGAAATAAAAGAGTAAGGGAAGAAATTTTAGTAGTTTAATGGTGGGAAAGAACC
This sequence comes from Wollemia nobilis, assembly GCA_028583015.1. NCBI lineage: Eukaryota > Viridiplantae > Streptophyta > Pinopsida > Araucariales > Araucariaceae > Wollemia > Wollemia nobilis. The sequence goes on from JAQPPZ010013925.1 coordinate 54,565, forward strand.
AGAAGCACGATTGCTAGCCAATAACTTGAAACAATAGCAAAGAACACCAAGAATAAATGAAATGAACGCAATATTAATCCTCCTATGTATCCTCTGGACGAGTTCCAGGATTACCCTTCCCTCTCATCGAAATTCAGAGTTCAGAGTTACGACGAAGAAGGAGTGAATATGACAGAAACACTATCCACAGGCAGCATAAAAGAAAACTAATACAACATTTTCCTCCCCTATGTATCCTTCGAGAAAATCTTAGGGTTCCACTCCAATCACACACCTAAATCCAGAGTTCAGAATTACAGTATGCAAATGAAGAAAAGATAAAAGAAATAATCGTAGAAGGCAACATAAAAGAGAGAAATAGAGTCCAAAGCTCTTTAGTATTAATCGTAGGAATCTAAGTTACAACAACTTTCTAGCAGAAAGTTCCCCCCTTTTACATTACAATGCCTGGGTTTTTATAGAGGACCCGACCCTCTGAGCCATTAATGCACAAAATGGAGGAGTACACCCTCGAAACCTGAGAAGTCGGCTCTTCGTAGCCCTCGTGACTGAGCTCTCAAATCTGTTACCAAAACTAGAAACTATGACCAGGTCAGCCATGGAAACATGCATTAATGAGCCGTCTGAACGTCCTTGGCTTTTGGGTGCAGTGCTCGAGTGGTCGCCATGCTCATCGAGCTCTTCTCTAGGAACTGATACTTCATTTCCAATTGCTAAAAATGAGCAGCGAGCTTATCGGGCACGTAAAAATGCATTTATGAGGCACTTGATCACCTCAAGAAAATACCCAGCTTGGAGTGCGTGCCCTTGAAGCGCTTCGCTAGATCTTCATTCGCAACTTCGCTTCGCAATGGATTTGAGCCGAAGTAGATCCTCCTTCTTGGTTTGTACTTCGCATGGTGGAGCTTCACAAAACTGCTTCGGGGGTGGTGAGTGCCGAAGCAGATTTCCTCCTCAAGATGGGGCTCTTCATTTCTCATTGCTTCATTGCTCGCTTCGCTGTCAAAATTGCTTCGTCGATGCATTGTAGAAATGCTTCGCTGCGATCTTCTTTCAAAACTACGGTTCTGGGGAGCTTGGGCCGAAGCACATTCTTGCCTTCAAAAAATGTTTCGTTCTTCATGGTTGCTATCACTTCGGGTGAAAGTGCTTCGGATGAAAGCTAGCCAAAGCAGATGCTTCGCAACAACTTTCGGTGAAGTGGAAATGGTTCGCTGGTGGATAGCCCCGAAGTGGGTGCTTCGGTGATTTTTTGGCGAAGTACTTTTCAATGCTGCGCTCTTTCAAATTTCGCTTCGCAAGTTTTTTGGCCGAAGTAGCTGTTTGAAGTGCTTCGGGCCCGAAGTAGTTTTCTTGCCTTAGCGATTTCGGACCATGATTTTAGACTTTCCTTCTTTGGTGAAGCTGTTCTTTTGAAATGCCGCTTCGCAAAAATATCGCCCGAAGTAGCTATTGGAAATGCTTCGGGTGTGAAGCTTTCTTTTACGCCTTCCTTGTATTCTTTCTTCGGCAACACCGCTTCACAAAATTCTCGCCCGAAGTAGCTGTTTGAAGTGCTTCGGGTGCGAAGCTCTTTTCATCCTTCATCTCTTCCTTTGGCGAAGCTATTTACCTCTTCCCGCGAAGCTTTTTTCCTTAGTCCGCTTAGTAGCGAAGCTCTTTCATATTTATTTTATGTACAAAGGGGGTGGCAGGGAAAGCCAAAATTGCTACAACTTACAAATATTCGACAAAAGAAATACTTTACAAAAGAAACACTGTACAAAATTTTGATTTTTTCTACCCCATTGTGCAATGTGACAAAATTGTCAACAGTTACTCCTTTGGGAGAGGAGGATGATGATTTCCAGGAGTCAAGCCAGAGGGATGCAGGTACTACTCTTGATTACAATGGATGGTGGGCCAACATCTAGTAGCATTGGAGGGGACCTCTCGGTCACCCAGTTGGTGGATTTGCTGTAGAGGGTACTGATGGCATAGAGGTTGATACCTAGGTGTGTCACACTCAAAATAGGATATAGGGTGACTAGGGTACAACAGGGGAGGCCCCCAGGTGTATGCATAGGAGGAGGATCTTGAGGAGGGTGAGGTAACACCATACAATGAGATTGGGTATCTACGGGCGTAGGTAGCTAACTTGCAAAGTCAGGTGGGTAGGTTGCATACTAATATTTTGCATCGGGATATGTCTATCGCAACTCTATAGGTGAAGCTATCTCATAGCGAGAGGCAACTACAACAGGGTCAGGAGGAGAGGACAATCTCATAGCACGAGCTATAGTAGCGAAGACACAGGTCAGGGATATTACAAGTGAGCGCGATCTAGTGTAGGCACAACTGAGTGCAACTACTATCGAGAGGCACCTACTCAGGGTAGAGAGGGGAGATACTTCATCCTCTTAGGCCATCATGAGACCTCTGTATGCATCATCTTCTTTACTGCTAGTAGATCATGACCCTATGGTAGAGATCCAAAAGCTTCATTCCCTCATGGAGGAAGGTAACAAGTGGGATAAAGTGTGTGCGGATCACATATCCTAGCTAGAGGGCCACACTAGGCTGATATATGGGGAGGTTCTATATGATACACACACTATAGGGATCCACCAGAGCTGAACCCAGACTATAGAGACAGGACAGTCCACTGCCAACTCCAGTTGCAAGACTCATAGGACCGAGAGGACACATAGGTCTTCTAGCACTCATGGAGCTAGCTCATAGAGGAGCCACAGGGATTGCAGGGGTGATGGTGGTGACTCATAGGTTGTGGGTGCAGACCCTTAGTACAGATATCAGAGATACTTTTTTGTACTATTTTTGAGTGTAAGGTCGAGGACCTACACGGTTGTAGCCTACGGGCACTTTGATGTACCTCTATGTATCTATGGACACACACACACACACACACACATATATATATATATGAGATTGATCATTTTGGCTCATTATGTGTACTTGTTTATTTTTTATTTTATGTTTATGTTATGCACATGGATGCAGATGTTCATATTGATGCTATGCTTATATGATGTGATGTATGGATGACATGCACTAGATAGCTATTTAATTTTATGATGATGATGGTATGCAGTGATCTAGATGCTTAGATGTGCTATTTATGATGGATGCATATGGATGCGATGTTTACTTTTAAATGCATATTTAATTTTACTTTATTGTATGCATTTAATTTATGACGATGTCATGATATGTTGGTGCAATGAATGTAATGCATTATTTACATGATGGTAATCTAATGTAAATGAACCTGTATGCTTTAATCACTTAAAACATAAGGAATGAATGTGATATGTGTTTAACAATCTAATGGATGACACCATAGATTGTGTAAAAATCATGAATGTAATTGAAAATCCTCATTACAAGAATTTAATCAATTAATCACCCATATATGAAATGCAATGATATGAAGTGGTATGATGCGAATGATATAATATGTCACTCTATATTCCTTTTGCAATTTGAAAGATATGCACAATATAGTCAGTGGTCGTCTAAATATCATTTCTAATATCCATCCGGTATCTATCCTATATCTTGATTGTGCTCAATGTAATGATGTATCATGGATTCGATACTTTGCAATTTGATGATTGAATGACTTTTATTTTTGATGGTTTATGATCTTTGGTATTTTTTGCTATTAGAGAAATTTTTGAGGTTTTCCATGAGACTCAAACACCCTAGTAGACTTATCAAAAGTTGTATATTGACCAAACTAGACTTTTGAAATGTAAGGCTTTTGCTAGGATAGGCCCTAACTGTTCATTATCCTTATGTGTGCAAATGAATATATTAAGATAAGGCATAAGCATACCCAGATGTAAGGTGGGATTCTTTCAGCCCATTTCTAAGATTGGGGGTCCACAAATGTTTATCCAATCCTAGGTTTAGATTTTAGTTGGACTAGACCACTAGGCGATACAGGACACCTGAAGCTAGCTCTTCCACATTCAAACATTGGTCTGTACATAAGTGAGGTGCTAATGCATTAGACATATCATCATGCGTAAGGTATAGTAGTGCTGGTAATTCCATGGATTCAAGTTCACTCCCTTCTTTTCTTCAATTTTTCGTGATACTTGCTCATATAAAGTGATAAAAATCACTATTTATTTTTGTACTTTAGTGACAATAATCATTGTTTATTTTGTACTTTCTTTTCTTTTTCTTGAGCAAGGGATTTGATACTAATTTTTCTTCCTTTGTACAATTTGTCTTCATTTGACTTGACTTTTTAGAATTTTACATTTGATAATTTTCTTCAGAAACTTCCTTTGGGGATTTTACTTTGGGAAACTGTTTCTGGGATATCGATTTTAGGATATCGATCTATGATATCAATATGGGATATCAATTTGGGATGTCGATCTATGATATCGATCGGGGGTATCAATCTTGAGGATTGATGTGGGATATCATTCTGGGATATTGCTCATTTTATCGTAAGCAAGGGATTATGGGTAGGGAATGAACTTGTCCTTTTTCCAATTACCAACATTTCTCATACCTTCTGCATAGGGGGATAATAAAGAATAACTCTTTTCACCTCAGGATACCTGGTCCTGCTTCGTGGCTTTCATATTCCCCTAGTCCTTATTAGGATTGTTTAATTTGTTTATTAGTGATAGGATTCTGATATGCTAAGGGCTATACTAACTAGACCTCAACTACAAAAGCAAAGCAAGCTTTCTATCAACTCTTGAGAAGACCTCTAGGTATGGTTGAATGACCGAAAAACCCTAGTATATTCTTCATAGCAACATTATGGGTTGTGTTGAAAAACACAATTACTCACATGAATGATGGATTATGATAAATGTAGAGGTGCATGATTGAAACACAAACGTGGTGTCATTTGTAAGACTAACAAACACAATCCATCCTACTACGGAATGCAATGGATGAAGAATGCCTACATGCAATGCAATGATGAAATGCATGTAGAACATGAAATGCAATGAAATGCAAATGTTTTTGGATTTTATGCTTTACCAATTTTTTTGGATTTTATTGCTTTTTTAATTTTTATGGATTTTGAGCCTTTATATTTGACCAAACAGTGAGTACATGCCTTTGGAGCCTTTTGGGATTGACCAAGCAATTTTAAGAACCCTTGGAGCCTTTTTGGATTGACCAAAGAGCTAATAGACACCTTTGGAGCCTTTTGGGATTGACCAAGCGATTATAATAAAACCCTTGAGGCCTTTAACTAACATGACCAAGTGGTTTTAGGAACCCCTGGTGCCTTTTTGGATTGACCAAAGAACTAAAAGATGCCATTGCAACCTTTTGGGATTGATCGAGCGGTTTTAAGAAAACCCTTGGGGCATTTTACTGACATGACCAAGTGTTTTTAGGAACCCCTGGTGCCTTTTTGGATTGACCAAAGAACTAATAGATGTCTTGGAAGCCTTTTGGGATTGATCGAGTGGTTTTAAGTAAACCCTCGGGGCCTTTTACTGACATGACCAAGCAATTTTAGGAACCCTTGGTGCCTTTTGCTATGCTCTCAAGCATAGAACACCTTAATATGGATGATGTTGAGAGGTTCAGGCTCTTCAACACCCCCTAGCGACGTTAGGCGATAGGTACCTGGACCAATATTTTCAGATATGATATAAGGCCCTAGCCAATTAGCCACGAATTTGTCTCGCATATCAGGCAACAAATTAGAGTTCTGTTGGTTCTCTTTCAGCACAAGATCCCCAACTTCAAAGTCTCTTTGATGGACTTTGTTATTATAAGCTCATTTTAATCACTCCTGATAAACATGGAGATGCTCCAGGGCATTCATGCGATGTTCATCAAGCAGCGTCAATTGATCTAGGTGAGCTTGTCATGTGGTGTCATCATCAATGAACTCTTTCAATGTGATGCGTAGCATTGGAATTTCCAACTCTAAGGGCATAATGGCCTCAGTGCCATATACTAGTGAAAATGGTGTTTCCCTAGTGGGCGTTCGAATGCTAGTCCTGTAAGCCCATAATGCAAGGGGCAGCTAGATATGCCAATCTTTATGGTTTTCATGGACTGTCTTTTTCAAGATAGCCACCACTATCTTGTTTGAGGCCTCAACTTGCCCGTTTGCCTGTGGATAATATGGAGTCACAAAACTGTGTTTGATTCTATACTTAGACATCAAAGCTCTCATAGTTTTGTTCTTAAATGACGTTCCATTATCCAAAATTATCTTGGATGGAATCCCAAAATGACATATGATATGCTCGAGTATAAACTCTGCTATGCAAGCTCCAGTCATCGTTGTTAAGGGTATTGCTTCCACCCATTTGGTAAAGTACTCAGTAGCTGTAATAATAAAAGTATGTCGGCCCGATGATGGAGGAGAGATCTTACCGATAAGATCTAATCCCCACTGAGCAAATGGCCAAGCCTCTTGGATGGGTTGTAAGGCCTATGATGGCAAGTGCGTAAGATTAGCATGATGCTGACATTTGATGCATTTCTTGACATACACATTGCAATCCTTCTCCATAGTGGGCCAATAGTAACCCATTCGAAGGATGCGCTTGACGATGGCCATGCCATTGAAATGGCCACCGCACGTACCATCATGAGCTTGTGAAATCACCCAATATGCCTCTTGGGGCTCTAGAAAATGAAGGAGAACTCCATCATAGCCTCGTTGGTACAAAATATCTCCTAGAAAGACATATTTAGTCACTTTTTGCTTGAATGTGCATTTTGTGGCATGCGACAATCCCTCTGGGATCAAACCAAGTTTTAAGAAGTCTTGGATTTGTGACATCCAGCTCTGGTAAGCCTCATATTCAACTACCAAGATGACTTGCTCCCCCTGCGTATCTACATGTGCAAATGCATACTGGGAAACAACCTTGTGGTGAATGGTGGTACCACTCCCCGTCGGACTTTGAGAGGTTAATGACCCCTAGGGTGCCTTCTTCAGAAAGTCTTCAGCTCTGTAGAACCATTCAACTTTTGGCTCCATGCTAATCATGTTGATTGACTATTTATTATCAAAGGCTTCATGCTCTACCATAGGATGTGAGAGCATTTTAACATGAATGGTAGTAAAATCGATAGATGAATTCTGAGGGATTAAGGATCCCAAAGATGCCATGGTGTCTGTAAACCTATTTGAAGAATGAGGGATTGCCTCGATGTCATACCATTCCAACTTAGCCAAATATGTAACAACAAGATATTTATAAGCTTTTAACATGGGACATCAGCATTGAAAGAGCCCCTTAACTTGGTTGACTATGAGCAAGGAGTCACCAAAGATGTTTAATATTTTAATTTTCATGGTGATGATTTTATGGAGGCCTAGAAGTAGGGCTTCGTATTCAACATTGTTGTTGGTGCAAGGAAAGTCTAATTTGAATGACAAGGGCATTGGAGCTCCTTGTGGTGTGACAAACACTATTCCTGCACCACCCCCTTTCTCACACTTTGAACCATCGAAGAACAAGGTCATATCAACATTATTTTTTGGTTCTTCAAGTTTGGGAGCTTCGGATATGATGAAGACCACATCATCCGAAAGCTCAATGGTAAGAGGCCTATTATTTGATAGTGGTGCCTTCACCAGTTGATCAACTATGACTTGTCCCTTAATGGAATTTTGGCTTATGAATTCTAGATCAAATTCTATCAGTAGCATGATCCACTTTGTAGTACGTGTATTATGATATGTCTTGCTCATCATATATTGCAAAGGATTTTGTTTTGATATTACATATGTCGTATGACTTAGCATATAGTGCCACAATTTCTTTGTAGCGAACACTATTGCTAAACATAGCTTCTCCACATATGCATATCCTAGCTCATAACTCACCAAGGTTTGGCTAATATAATATATGGATTGCTCTTTGCCTTGCATGTTCTTTTGGGCTAACATGGTCCCTAATGCAAAGTTGGTTGTCGATATATATAGCAAAAATGGCACATCTGGCCTTGGTGGAGCTAGCACTGGCGGCATCACTAGGTATTGCTTAATTTCAGCAAAGGCTACTCGACAGTCCTCATCCCAGTTGAATGGGACCCCCTTGTGTAGCAGTCGATTCATGGGTCGATATTTATCCGATAATTGAGCGATAAATCACTTTATGGATGCTACTTTGCCCTGTAGGCTTCTTAATTCTTTGATGTTTGAGGGAGGATGCATCTCTAGAATAGCCTTGACCTTTTCTAGGTCGACTTCGATGCCTCATTTTGAAATGATGAATCCTAAGAGCTTTCTTGAAGTTACACCAAATATGCACTTCTTAGGATTCAACCTGACATTATGCTCTATCAGATGATTGAAGACCTTTTTTAGGACCTCAGCATGCTCTACACGTAGCAATGACTTAGCCAACAAGTCATCAATATAATCCTCTAGGATCTTGTGCATGTAGTCATGAAATATATATGTCATGGCCCGTTGATATGTGGCACCAACATTTTTAAGGCCAAATGGCATAACTTTATAGTAGAATGTCCCCCATGGCGTTATAAACATGGTTTTATGCTGGTCTTCGGGCTTAATCTAAATTTGATTGTATCCAGAAAAACCGTCCATCAGGGAGAGCATCTCATGACCTACGATTGCGTCTACAAGAGCATCAATATTCGACAATAGAAATGAATCCTTTGGTGTTGCCTTATTTAGGTCTCTGAAATCCGTACAAATACGGATCCTTCCATCAGGTTTTCCTATAGGCACCATATTGGATACCCATTTTGGATAGTCGATGGAGATAACAAACTCTACGTCCAACAACTTTTGCAATTCATCTTTCACCATTAAGGCTACTGTTGGATGCATATTTCTAAGCTTCTACTTGACTGGCTTCTTTGATAGATCTAGCGAAAGGTTATGGGTAACCAATTTTGGATCTAGACCTGGCATATATTTGTAAGTCCAAGCGAAAATATTAGGTCTCTCTTTTAGTAGAGGTATGAGGGTGGCACGCTCATTGGGAGTGAGACTCTCTCTAAATTTAACCTTCCTTGGATTGGTGGGATCATTACTAATATCCACATCGAAGGTTTCCTCTACTGACATGTGTGATCCCTCCTCAAGCTGATGAGGCGTAGGGATCAAATGGATGTCATCTATTGGGTTTATAGGTTCCGCATTGGAAGCATCCTCAGCATGATAGACATCATAAGCACATCCTGGTGCAAAATGAAATGGTTGCAGCATTTCTTCATTAGGGAAGAAATATTTAGGCTCAACAGGTGAGTCAATATGATCCCAATTGATAGCATCTACATTTAAATGCAACGGTTTGGATGGATCGACTAGATTGTGGAGTGGAGTGGTCAAATAAATGGAGACCATATTGATGGAATGGAATTGATCTCTAGGACCATGCTGAAAAACATCTACATCATCGGTGTAGCTCCCATACTCAAGATCTGGATCTATCGACATGGGCACAAATGGGTCCTCTCTATGCGAACTATAGATGACTGGGTCCTCTCTATGCACTGATTGCAATATTGGATCATTCGGCTCAATGAGCTCCATGTACATAGGTGGGTTGGGAAACACCATGTGATAGATCACATCGAAGTTTGGTGGTCTTCCCCTAAGGCGAGGGTTGAGATTGATCTCTCTACGCATATCCTCAGTCGTATAAGGTGCATTATGGTGACATAAGTAGGGAGGTCCTAGATAGGCTCTCTCCATTTTGTCCTCATTATCACTATCATAATACAATCCTTCATTTTCCCCCACTAGAATGGGATGTTCTGGAAAATGTGGCCCCATATAGGCTATTTCCTGATCACTATCATCGTTGTCCGATAAAATTAGGTATAAACATCGTAAATACGATACTACCTCATAAACTGGCTCAGCCTCATCCCTTGACTGATTATCGGGTGAGGACTCACTATCCACCAAGATATTCTCATGATACGTCTCGGGTGGTGCTATGGTGATGTAAGACACCATCCGACTATCCCTATGGAATGTAGAAGGATCAGGGTGATATGGGTTGAAATCCACATCATCCCCTAGACTAAGGTATAGGTGATCTAAAGATGCTGTAAGCAAATCATCCTATCCTCGTATTTGCAACCCTAGCCTAAACCTATCAGTTGCCAATTGATAATGCAGCTCAAGTAGAGTCCTATGTCCTTGCTCAAAAATACCAAGGCCATACCCATGCCAATGATATAATTCAAAAATACGCATGGAATATTTAGGGTTGGATAGGTAACGAACATTCACTATCAACGGTTCATCATCTTCATCTATGGGTGTTCGAGTAGGAAGCTGATCCAGCCCAACGTAGATGAAGTTCATTTGATTGGGTGGCTCTCCCAATGGCACTACTGATCCAACTAAAAAATTATGAGCATGGGGTCGTCCCATCTCTTGTGCAGTCTCTAGGATTGGTCCAAAGGTGACATTCTGCACAATATATTCACCTAACCCTATGTTGGCCAAATGAATAGTCACCCGCGATGTGGATGACCCTACTGATGATGCAGGTGAGGTAGGCTGAGGTACCTCCTTGGCTTTGTCCTGGGCTTCTTCCACTTCCATGGGAGTGGGAGCCTCATTGGCGATTGGTTTGGGCACATTCTTCTTTTCCTTTTCACCCATTTTTACCTTTAGCTTCTTTTTCATCCCGAAGCATTGTTGATGCAGTCGGTTTCAAAGAAGTTGTTGTAGTGTGCTCGGATCTGAGTGATACAGATGTCAATGGTTGAGCACACACTTTTTTTTTACCTCCTGGATTCTTAATCGATGATCTTGGTCGGACGTCCAGGTGCATTGATGGGAGTATAAAACCCCCTGGAAAATCAGCTAGGTTCATGAATTTGAAGGGCTCTTCATCTGACGACACCATGTGAACCTATCCCTCATGAATGTATTTTACACATTGATGTAGTATAGAGGGAACACAATGTATTTCTTGAATCCAAGGTCTCCCAAGAAGGATGTTATATTGCATGGTGCCTTCGATCACGTGACACATCATGGGGATGGTCTTTAGGCCCACTTGAATAGGTAGGACAATTGTGCCAACCATTGAGCATAGCACGTCATTAAACGCTCTCAATGTGAATGTAGTGGGTACAATATGTGACTTGGGTAGCTTTAAAGGACTTAATACCTTGGTTGTTATAATATTGATCGATGAACCAGTGTCGACCAAGACCCTCTTGAATGGCATGTGATTAACACACGTGATGATATGTAATGGTGGGTCAGTCGTATCTATAGGAACCGTCCTGATTTCATGATCATAGAATTGGATCGTAGGTTCCTAGAACTATTGTACGTGTCCCACAAAATTGGTGAATGCTTGAGCATCCTGGGACTACACCTCGATGGACCTCAAAATGTCCATGAGAGTCTCCCTGTGCTTAGGGGACTATTGTATCAGCTCATAAATAGACAACTTTGCAGGATTTATTTGTAGGCTTTGAACCATCAATTTCGTATGGTCACCACCGGTCTAGTTGGTGGGCCTGGAATATTTTGAACTAGCCACTAATTTGGCATAGCTTGTATCCTGATGGGAGCACAAGGTTGATTTGGCTGCTCATACCTCCCATGTCTGGTAACAACATTAACCATACCTATGAACCCCTGGGTAGGTGGTTCGACATGCACTTGGTTGATATGACCAACATTGTTGCATGGAACCACATGGTTTGGCAATGGATTTTTATAAATCCCCATGTTTTGGTTATTGGGAACCAATGGATTATTCGACACTATAAGCTCACCTTTATCGATCATATTTTGCACAATATTTTTGAAGGACCAACACACTTTGATGTCATGGCCCTTCACACGATGGAAGATGTAAAATAGATCATCCTGATACCCCTTTGGCTTGGGCTAGTTAGGATCGACTAGCTTAATCTCGGGCAACCTGATTGCCTTAGCCTCACACAATTGATGGAATATCGATGTCAATGATTTCATCAAAGGCATGAATTGGTGAGGTGGGTGTTGTTCCTTATTTTTGCCCTTGTAATTATTCTTGCGCTACTCGTATTGCATAGGAGGAGGTTGGGCCTGATAATTCTACTTTTTTTGCCCCTTATCCTCTCTTTGGAGGTTTAACATCACCTGATTGACATGGGCTTGCTTGCCCTAATGTTTCATGGAGCTCTTCTTGTGCCCCTCCTTCCTATTTTTGAGCTTCAAGTTGCCCTATTGCAACTTGATATCCTCAATTACTTTGGCTTGCACCAAAGCTTCCTCGAATGTATGGTACTATTGTAGTTGCAACAATAATGAGATGTGCTTGGCACAACTCTTCGTGAACATCCGGGTCAGTTCTATAGTAGGAATGGGGAATGGCAACTTTGCCATTAATCTCCTCCACCTATTTCCGTATTCTAGGATTGGCTCATCATCGCGCTGAGCTAGCATAGCCAGATCGAAAAGGTTAGCTTGCTTCCTGATGCCAAAAGAAAAGCGTTCAAGAAAGGCATCAACCAGTTGCTCAAAACTGGTGATACTATGCTTCTTCAACTGATTAAACCACTCCTAGGCTGGGCCTAAGAGGGTTGTGATGAATGTATGCAAAATCAAGGCATCATTTCTTGCAATCTAAAAGCACATGTCCAAAAATCTTGTGACATGCTCTTGCATGTCTTCGTCACCTTTGAATTTATCTAGCCTGGGCATGTCAAAATGCTCAGGATATGTTGGAGTAGGCACCGAGGGGTCCAAAGGCTCATTATGAATCTTGCTCAATGTCAGCTTTTGAAAAGTTGCACCTTGCCTCTCGATTTCTTTCACTTTCTCTGCTAAGGCCTTATAGGCCTGCGAGGATAGAAATTCCTCCTCCCTAAACTGACGTGGGGGCGATCTTGGAGGTACATTCTTCCTCTATCGAGGTGGAGGACGTTGATCTTCCTCCTCTTCAACATGGGAGCTTTTAGGATATCCTTGATCAGCTCCATCTCCCTCTTCTTCCTCATATTGTCTTTGCCCCTAATCTTCGAATGGTGGTGGCCATTATCTTTGTTGGGCATTGACATGAGTGTGAGCATCTCTATGCTCTTGATGCATGTTGGCTTGTGAAAAAGCCCTCCTATGAATGTGCTCTTCGTGCTCAGTGTGAGTGAATAAACCAGCCCTAGCTAGCCTATCCTCTTGTTCTACATGCTCCTTTTGGGAAAGGATGCATTCCTCATGCATACGCTGCTCATATAATATTTGTCTAATGAGCCTTTGCGACTGAAGATTCTCATCTTCAATGCACTACCTCTCTGTACGAGCATCCTCCAATTGATCTTGGAGGAGTTGTCATCTTTGCTTGGATACCAGTCTATGCAATCTATCAATGTGATCAGCCGTAAGAGGCCTTTGGTATGTGTGCTCTGTGTGAGCGACCTTATGGGTTCTGTACCCATTTGGCGGATTCACTACGCTTTTGCCTTTGTCCATGAAGATGGCATTGGCATCATGTTGAGTCCTGTGTTGTGTGCCACCATGCATGGATGGTGGATGCAAACCATGAGGGTGCTTGGAAGCCTCCCCATGTTCTTTGGTAGTCCTAATAATGCTCTCGCCATGCTCACTCGGAGCACGAGTGGGTGGAGCTGAAGGCTTGTAGCCTAACTACTCGAGGATGCTACCTAAACCATCCAACTATCTGGATCACCATGGCTCATGCGATGGCATACCATTGGCTCCCACCTTTGATATGTCGATAGTGATCTTGTGAGGTTCACTACGTGTGGGAGTGTGAATAGACCTATGCTCGAAAGTGGGCCTATCTGCATGCCCCTGAATGGGTGGATCTCGATATCTTCTATACTCTAAATTTGGAGGCATGGAACCTCCTGTAGACCTAGTACGTAGGGGTACCAACTTGGCTCCCTAGATGACATACTCATTGGTTGATCCTATGGATGCATGTGCACTACAATCTTGATAATGGATTTCGAGTGGAGCACCCTCATGTTGAGAGGCTCCATGCTCTATCCTATGTCTAGAAGAGTGTATAGAAGCTCCTCTATCGGGGGTATGCTCAATGGTGTCCCCTCATGTCAAATTGTCTCCTCTGATGCTCATTGAACGACATTCGGGAAGTGCATGTGGGCGAGGGTTTGACACATTTTGTTGTGAATTTGGTGGGGCTTGGTCATTGGCATCAAGATTAAGCCTTTGTTGACCTCCCTATGTCTCCACCATGGTGTACCTAGTGTCTAGATTTATATTTTATTATGCAAACAAGGTATACAATGGTGATTATATTGAATTAACTTTTAAATGTGAGCCCTAAACTATTTGATGTTGTTTCATGATTTGTTGTGTTAGTATTAGAAACTCTTATCATGTTTGAAAGCTTGTTGGATGATAATCTTAGTTTAATTGGCTTTCACCTGTATACTCATAGCTCGAAAACTTGGCTATGAACTCCAAGTTGCGTAATCCAACCTATAATGTGTGGTAATGAAGCCCACACATGGTCAGGGAGCATAGGTCCTCCCAGATCCTCACCCATTTTCACCTAGTTAGCGTCATACCCTTCGAAGAGGAGTATATGCAAATTTTCCAAGCTACGAAAGGTTCTCGGATCCGGTATTGGTCTAGAACATAGGGTACATGGGATTTGGGCCAACGGATGGAAATCACCTCCACCGTCATTGAAACCCTACTAGTGGTTGGATGTGACTTCCAACTCACTAGAATTTAATTGAAACGTGGTGTGTGTGGTTCTTTTTAGATTTGCATAGAAGTAAAATGCATAATACAACACTCACATGATCATTTCCTACATGATATGCATAAAAATAATATTTTATATCCAAGAAGTATGCATGCTACATCCTACATGACCTTTTGACAATGCAAGTTACGATGATAAATGGCCTTTGATTAGGCCTCAAGCATGCAAAACCACCACATGAAATATTCTAGCATGCTGGAGTCTAGGGTAGACTGCACTCAGAGGTCCGTTGTTCCTAGTAGCGCCTAGCTAAAGCATAACAAAATGAAATCCTAGGACCTAATTCATTTTCCTCTTTTCTTTAAGGTGTCCTAATTAAATTTCATTTTACGCATTCTGGAAAAACATAGGAAGTGAAAATAGAGACAAAAGTTGAGAATAGGACCTACCTCAGGTCCTCATATGATATAGCTTTAACTCCCTATTGTCTGTTGTGTCAGCTACTAACCGTGGATCTGATGCGTGGTTGCCACTATAGACCATGATTGTCAACCATGGGACAAATTTTTGACCATGGCTATCAACCATGGTGAGAACCTATCATGAAAAACCGAACCATAATCAGTAAAACATGGCAAAATTTGTGGAGTTCCACCGTGATCGCCTTCTGACCTATCCAAAAAGCATGCACCTAACTAATACATCAATTGGAATCAACATAAAAGCATGAAATGATAGACAATATTGCATATAACAAGAAAATGGATGTTTCTTCTATTAATATTGGAAATGAATCTCGATTACAATCATGCCCCTCTTAGGGTCACCCAAATGTTGATACAATTGATACAATTCGAAAGCCCCAATGGGGTAGGCACAATACTAAGGCTCTCTAAATAGTCACAAACTGCTCCAAGGTGTCAATGACCTTCTTCTCCATGCTTAGAGGCATTTGCTGCGTTGAATGGCATGATCCTGTTAATCTTACATTCAAGAAACAACAAGAAACATTAAAAACAAAGTAGGCCTCTCTTGATGAGGCTTTAAAAGGATATTTCACAAGAAGATGTCATAACAAGCATGTAATCAAGAAAACAGATAAAACGTGATAAACCTATATTAATCATGAAATTTTGTCATCAAACATGTATAAGAAAGCAAATACTATCTATCTATTGGGTTAGTTTATCAAATAGAAAACATGAAAGCATGAGATAACCCACAGTTGCACTAATTACCAAATTGACTTAATAAAGGTAAATCTACTTTTAATGTTGAATTACACCAGTCATATATCTCTAAAATGTCAATTAAACCTATACTAAGCATACTATGATCTAATCAAATAATCTAAAAAAAAGGGTACAAGGGGATTTGTAGCCATTTGCTCACCATGAGTCTGATGTGCGGTCAGCACTATTGACTATGACTGACAGTCACGGTTGAGCTCTGAGTAAACTTACCCTTTGAATTAGGGCTTCCTCTCCGATCCTCCTTGCAAAATTGATGGTCAAGGGTTGCCTCTGTGTCCTCTGATAGGTTTGGTGGTTGAATTGTCTAAATTGTGCACCGATTGCATGAATTTGCATTTCTTGGCTCTCCTAGGCTCCTAGGGCTTCCATAGCGATTTGATCTCCAATTGGGTAGCAAAAGTGTCCCTCTCAATGTATGCAAGTGAGTATGTAATTCGACAGGGCTTCATTGCTCAATTGATCACACTTTGTCCAGAATTATCCCCAATTTGGAGGGGGATCTTATAGCATTTGCCAAGGGCTAGGGGTGGCTTCCTCATGAAGCCAAGATCAAGATTGGGTAGTTGAGTCTGTTGGATGGAAGGTTTTGGATCCTTCCTCGCTCAAACCACTCCAATCTACAACTAATTGGCTATTGCAACAAACTTTGGGTCGGATGAAGGCCAACTGACTCTGAGTGCTAACTATGGTTGACATGTGCAGTGAGCACTGCTAACTACGGGTGTCAGTAATGGCTAGCACTGACTAGGCAAATATGCCCCAAATGAGTGGTAAAAACCATTGCTATACCTTGGATCTATCCAAAGGTCTTCCATATGGTCTTCTAGCATATCCCATATGAGTAGTCACCTCGACATGACATGTTTTAGGTGTCTACACAAAGATGTAGTAGAATTTGTGGCTCTTCCTATTCCTATTGATCTACCATGTGATTTGATATCATTGATGGTTTTTGCACTATTCTATCTACTTACAAATCATAAAGAAATGAGAGGAAAATATATCTTGATGAACAAGAATTGTATTAATATCAAAATAGAATGAAACAATATGAATGGAACTATGAGTCCATTATATAGAGGAATAGGTTTCTTGTTCCTAACTCTACCTATGACACTTGGTACATCTTGCATGACACTTATCATGATTACAACACTTGAAGTAACTAAATAAATTTACTTTGAAGTAAACTCCTACTCTAGTTATGTACCAAAGGTGGTACATTTACATGATCCAAATAATGTAATATACTCTAACAATATAGATTTGCATATACTATAGTACATAGAATTATCATTTAAAAGTAACCAAACAAGGAGAGATGCAAAAATTTAGAAGGCAATATTGATTCCAACATTATATCATCTAGAAAATAAAGTAGAAGACACCATTTTATGAAGATAAGGTATACAAAGGGGTAAGTATTTAAATTAGTGCATTTTAAGAGCATCATCATAGAGCTATTAAATAAATCTCTAAGGTTAGTATCTCCATAGTAAAAATGAGACATTTTGAATATCATCTATCTGCACATTTACAATCAAGAAAATTAGATTTTGCTTAGAGAAGAAGTCATTGAAAGAAATATGAAAGAAAAATATTGGTTTTAGACTTCTCACTATTGAGCCAATAATAAGATAACTAAGTAGTAACACTAAAGATATCAAAGTAAGATACGTCTAATATTACATCCAACATTAAAGAAGCCTTTGGTGAAGGTAAATCGAGGTACCTATAATACTCAAGAGCCTTTGGTGAAGGCAATATAGAGAGATACAATGAATACTATTCTAAGCAACGTATTCAAGAGGTGCATCATCCAATAGAGAGAGCTTTATGGGCTTGGTTTCGATTCTGCACACTTGAAAAAATTGATACTGTTAGGACCCTCCTAACATGTCCTAATTACTTATATTATTTATTCATTATATTCTAGGGTCACAACCCTTCACTCTTACAACTATTAGACTAGGTATTTAAATGCAATCCACATATGATAATAAGGCATCATCGAACAAATATATAAATTAAGTCTATTGTGGATTTTCTACCTTACAATCAAAAAGTGATTCAATATAAAAATGATCCTGCTTCCCGCACCATTTAGTTTCATACCATCTGGATTAGAGCTAGATCAAGGAGCAAATTCACCATTAAAAATTTTTCCACTGCACATTTTAGCCAGTCCACATTCGTGAGGATGCAAACAACATTCATGCTTCACGGATCCATGTCAAAATCCTTGGAGAAAATTAAACCTTCTCCTAAGGTACGAATTAAGTTGTCTTACACCCACATTGCTCGACCTTTCGTGTGGTGACTGGTGGCTATTTTGAAAAAGCTAAAATCTTCAACACAGCATCAAGGTTTTCGATGTCCGAAACGCAAAGGAAAAAAATTAAAATTATTTATTTATTATTTTTTTTTTTCTCACCTGTACCAAGTCATATTGATCGTTACCTACACCAACCACAATGGCTGAAGGACGATGATCACTGGATTCCATTCATGAGAAACATGAAAGGCTCGCTAAATAAGTTCAACAGGAAAGAGAGGAGAATACCCGTACCACAAGAGAACTCTTCAAGAAAATATTTGCAATGGATGTTAAACTTGATGCCATCAGTCAAAATCAGGCAACAACACATGCAAATTCACCCAACCACGGGTCATCAAACTAAGCAATGTAGGATGTCCACAAACTTTCATTCTACCATGGACGACCAAATTAGACTTCCCAAAATTTTAAGGAGGAGACCCTACAAACTGGATATACCGAGTAGAGCAATATTTTTCACTAAATCAAATTCCAAAAATGCAAAAAGTGCATATCGCCTCCTTCCACTTGGAAAACGATGCCATCCAATGGTATCAATGGTTCGAGAAAACTAACAACACTCTGACGTGGTCAACATTTACACATAATCTATCAGTGTGATTCGGCCATAGCAAGTTTCAAAGCTTTACAGGGACCCTCACCAAATTATGCCAAACCACTTTGGTAAGTGAATACCAAGCAGAATTTGAAAGGTTAGCTAATCGAACATCCGGATTAGATGCTGCCTTCTTTCAAGAATGTTTTGTTAGTGGATTAAAAGAATAAATTTGAATAGAGGTGCAAATCTATAACCCTACAAACATGTTAGAGACCATCGGCTTGACGAAATTAGTGAAGGACAAAATCAAGGCACAAAATCGGTTCACAAAACCAACTTGGGGGAAACCATCAAACACTTATACCAACCCCAAACCAATGCAAAATGGACAAACCCAAAACTCCTACACAGCCTCCAAAATTAACCCCGCTCTACCAATTAAGCGTCTGAGTTTCGAGGAAATGAAGGAAAGACAAGCTAAGGGTCTTTGCTACCATTGCAATGAGAAATTTGACAAAAATCATAAATGTGCCTCACGAAAATTATATATTCTAGATGCCACAGAGGAATGGAATTCTATTGAAGAGGAACCTGAAATCGAAGTAGAGGTATTATCCAACACACTTGAAAGTGACGAAGAAAATGCACCAAAGGTTTCCTTCAATGCCCTTTTCGGATTTTTTGCCCCTCAAACAATGCGAGTTAAAGGGTATTTTAAGAAACAAAACCTTACCGTGCTCCTAGATTCTAGTAGCACACACAATTTTATCGATCCAAATGTGGCTAAACAAGCAAATTGTTTTATATACCCTTGCAATAACTTCGAAGTGATGATTGGAAATGGCAAAAAAATTGCATGCAAAGGAAAATGCAGAAATATAAAACTAAATATGGGGATTTATAACATGAAAGGTGACATGTACGTCCTACACCTATGTGGGTACGACATTGTACTAAGCGTACAATCGTTACGAACCTTGGGCGTAGTCCAATGGGAATTTTATGAACTATGGATGAAATTCATAGCAAAGAACCAAACCTATATTATCCAAGGCCTGAAATCAAGACCTTTCCAAATTGTTAGCTCGCATAGAATGGAGAAAATTATCTAAAGAGGAAATAAATGAATGGTCACCCAATTATTTTCAATTCAACCTATTCACAAAGAAGACGAGACACCAGAGTTACAAAAGATTTTAGACCACCATGCGGTGGTATTCAATGAACCAAAAGGACTACCCCCACAACGAAGTCACGATCACATTATTCCACTATTTCCAAGGCATCACCCTCCTAATATTAGACCTTATCATTATCCATACCTCCAAAAGATCAAAATAGAGAAATTAGTACAAGAGCTTCTTAAGGCAGGAGTCATTAGACCTAGAAAAAGCCCTTACTCCTCTCCAATTATTTTAGTTAGAAAAAAGGATGGCTCATGGTGTTTATGTGTCGATTTTCGAGCACTTAATAAAATGACCATCAAAGATAAATTTCCTATTCCGGTCATAGACGAGCTATTAGATGAACTCCACGGGGCAGCTTATTTTTCCAAGTTAGACTTATGGTCAGGCTACCACCAAATACGAGTCAATGAAAAGGATATTCCTAAGACAACCTTTCGCACTCACGAAGGGCACTACGAATTCTTGGTGATGCCTTTTGGCCTGACCAACGCTCCTTCTACCTTTCAAAGTCTAATGAATAAGGTATTTGACCCTTTTCTTCATAAATTTATATTAGTTTTCTTTGATGACATTTTGATTTATAGAAAAACATGGGAAGAACGTTTGGACCATGTTAGACAAGCATTCCAATCTTGGAGGAAAATCAACTTTATGCAAAAATATCAAAGTGTTCCTTTGGAAAACAAGAAATTGAATACTTAGGGCATATTGTCTCAAAGGAAGGAGTTATGGTAGATCCTTCCAAAATCGAGGAGGTGAAAAATTGGCCTATTCCAAAAACCTTAAAAGCTCTACATGGGTTTCTTGGACTAACGGGATATTATAGAAAATTTGTCCAAAATTATGGTAAAATTGTTGCTCCTCTAACAACATTACTTAAGAAAAATGCTTTCAAATGGTCGTCTAAAGTGGATGAGGCCTTTATCACCTTGAAAACTGCAATGTGTACCACCCCTATTCTAGCCATGCCCAACTTTTCTAAACCGTTTGTCATTGAAAGTGATGCTTCAGGAATAGGAATGGGAGTCGTACTCATGCAGGATGAAAGGCCTCTAGATTTTATAAGCAAAGCATTTTCTCATAAGAATTTAGCTCGCTCTACGTATGAAAAAGAGATGTTGGTGATTGTCCATGCTATTCAACATTGGAGGCCTTACCTTATTGGCCAACATTTCATTATACGCACTGACCATCATAGCTTGAAGTATTTTTTGAAACAAAGGACTAATACCCCGAAACAACAAAAATGGGTTACTAAAATTCTTGGCTATGATTATGAAATTACATATAAAAATGGAAAGGACAACATGGCAGCCGATGCACTTTCTATAAAATTTGAAGATATGCCTCAAGTCCATGCTCTTTCCTCCCTTATTCCTAGATTAGATGAGGTGCATGAAGAATGAATAAATGATCCTACTATCCACGCCTTAATTCAACAACTTCAACATAATCCTAGTAGCAAAACTCCATACACTTGGAAGGATAATATATTAAGATACAAAGGGAGGATGGTCCTCACCCCCAATTCAACTTATTGTGAAAAAATTCTTCATGAGTTACATACCTCACCTACTGCAGGCCACTCAGGGTTCTTAAAAACCTATAAAAGAGCCACTACCTCCTTCTATTGGGTAGGAATGAAAAATTACATCAAAAAATTTGTAAAAGAATGTGAATTTTGCCAAAGACAAAAGGGAGAGACCCTCGCTATTCCAGGATTACTTCAACCTCTTCCTATACCCACCAAAACATGGGCATATATTTTTATGGATTTTATTGAAGGATTACAAAAATCAAGAGGAAAAACAACCATTTTCGCAGTCGTTGATCGTTTATCTAAATATGCCCATTTTTGTTCCGTGGCTCATCCTTATACCACTAGCACTATAGCCCACCTCTTCCTAGATAACATATTTAAATTACATGGTATGCCCTCCACAATTGTTAGTGATCGCGACCCAACTTTCACTAGCACCTTTTGGAAGGAATTGTTCAAATTACAAGGTACTCAACTTCGTATGAGCTCCACTTACCATCCTAAAACCGATGGCCAAACAAAAGTTGTAAATAAATGCTAGGAAACGTACCTTCGATGTTTTTTTCTACTCAACCACTCCATTGGGTAAAGTGGATTTCACTAGCAAAATTGTGGTATAACACTTCATACCATACGTCCATCAAAATGACTCCTTATGAAGCACTATATGGTCAAACACCACCATCCCTCACTTCCTATATTCCAGGGACTACAAAAGTCCATGCATTGGAAATGGAACTTGCTAGTAGAGATGACATACTACGGATCCTAAAAGATAACCTACACATTGCCCAACTTCACATGAAG